>JAZHYW010001325.1:0-48123 GCA_037355805.1 Ixodes ricinus
TGTTTGCATTTATTTTTTAACCGAAGGTACATTTCCAAAAGATTATATTCATTTTAGTAAACCACGGTGGTCGCGAGCCATCACGATAAGGATGTAGCGCCATCTGTCAATACGAACGCCAAACACCCCCCACTACTGGACCCCTGTCGTCTGCGTTGCTGCCCGCCATAGACCCTGGCAAGTTTCTTGGCCTTATTTTTTACGGAAAGAGAGCTACGCTTTGTAAATTTACAAGAAAAAAACCGACCTGTGAATTACACCTTTGACGAAAAGTGTAGATGGCTGCGTGCAGGCGTCGATTTTTACAATCCATTTTAGATCGAGCCTGGTGACTTGAACCACCCTATATATATATGTATATGATACACTCTCTGGGATGCCTACCTTGCCTCAGCACAGCTTCAACAGCAAGAACAATCGTTTTTATTTGAACCTTAAATTTTCATGGGTAATATAAGTGCCTCCACTGCAACTGGTTCATTCAAATTAATGCCGAAGCATCGGTTAAACATTAAAATGTAAGTATGTAAACAAAGCAAAAAACGAGCAGCCACACTTCGGCATGGCTTGTGAGGCGGGATGTTTCTCCTCAGAGACCACAGTCAATGCCGCTCAGCCCCAGAAAGTTGAAGATGGTCCTAAGCACTTTTGTCCGCCTCTCAAGTCTCGAGCCGGCTTGACCCAAGTGTCGAGGCTCCTAGGCCGCTCTTCAAAGTCTATGTCCTCCCAGGCTTGACGGCGATGAGTGTTGTGTGCCTTGCACTCCCAGCTTAGATGGCGGAGCTAGGAAGGGACGTGTTTGTTGCAGCATCTTGGGACGAATGGAACGATTGTGAGGTTGTGCTCATAGGCGTAGACTTTGGCGGGGGCAACGGGGCTCGTGCCCCCCTGGTGGGATTCGAGGGGGGCTCTGCCCCCCCCGGGCCCTGGCCATGATCCTTACCGAGACGCTGTTTACGTGCCATGTAACGAGCTTCTAGTAGTGGCATGCAAACAAAATAACGCCCACGTTGCCTTTATTGACAAAATACATGGGAAATGGAATCCCAGCGTGCTTTCGTTAGCTTCAATCTCCAGTTCTGGCGAAAAAATAACGCGCAGCAAGCGCCCCCCCCCCCCCCCAGAACTTCCCCCCCCCCCAGGACTTCTCAGCCTGCCCCCTCCGGAAAAAATGGAAAGTCTACGCCGCTGGTTGTGCTTCTTCCGCATAACGGCGAGCAGAGGGGTAACAACACCTCCAGAGTGGTCCTATCTCAACATACCTGTTTCCGTTCCCCAATTCTCCTCAGTGCATGGATTTTGTCCTCGGGGTTGCACTCTTCCTTGTTCTTGGTGTCGTGGGGTAGGTGATGTCGTTCTCATGAACCAGTGATGCCAGGTCTACTCATTTATCAGTAGACCTCACTTTGCTCCCCGTTTACTGATTCATAGCATCTTGGATCTCCGTGCACTGGATTGTCTCGAAACCAGCAATGTTGCGGGGCAATCCGGTGCACAGAGATCAAAGATGCAATTATTTATTCAGTAAACTGCAAGCTCACAACCGGCAAGATTTTTGGCCACCACCAAGGAGCAGTGATTCGGTACTCTTCGGTGGTGGAGCGGCAAGTCGGTGCAACATCGAGGAGGAACTACGCTGCACATTGGTACTATATTCTGGCAACGCTACCCAGGACCTACACCATCCCTTTCAGCAGACCTGTGATTGCTCTCCTGGCATCGTTGAGTAGTGAGTCGGGTTTCTTTCAGTGTTTCTTGATTAGGCGGTAGGATCAGAGTTTTAGTTCTGCCTGTTTTCACACCCTGCAGGACCGTGTGCAATGTGGCAGCCCCACTGGAGCCTTCCACCCCGGAATCACTTTTACTGGGCATGGTGGACTCACTGGACAGGGAGGAGCCCGCTGAGATGACACAACAGGCAAACACCGACTTCCTCCCCGCAGTCTCTCCTGAATCATCCTCAAGTACACCCTCGGATGGGGGCCACAGCCGAGTTCCTGAGCCCAGGATTACTAAACGCAAAAAAGACCAGGACAGAGTCGAACAGGAGCTGCTGCGACACCTCAACACCAAAATGACGGGATCAGAGGCCCTGGGGTATTCAATCGGAGCTGCTATACAGCACTGGGATAGAGAAACGTACGCCCTCTTTAGTGCTGATGTCCACAGGCTTATTGCAGAATATGAAGTGCGTTTTCAGAGCAAGCAATAAAAGGGAGTTGTCCACTCATATTTTTACAGCAGCCGTTTTTTTTCTCTGCAGGCAGCAGGCTTCCTCTGTACACTTGGTTATTGTTGGGATAAGGGAACACATTACCAGATGCGCAAACAAAAAACTAGATGTCAAAAAGGGAATCGTTTCGGGCAGATCTCTTATCAAGCAGTCGTCGGCCGCCAGCACGTTCGGTTCACTGGGGCTATAATGGGTTCTTATTGGTATCAGCGAACATAGCTGCGAGTAGAAGAGTTCAAGAGAAGAAAAGCATAAAAAAAAGGAGAAAGGTACGCCTAATTTAAAAAAAAATTGAACTGAAAATGCGGAACCCTAGTCATATTACATAAACCACTGGTGGAACTGCTGTGCCAAACTGTGCCAGAACGAACAACCTGTTACATGCTGCTCCATAGGCTGTATTTGTGCAAAATTTGCGCCATTATCTGTGGCCAAAGGAAGCTGTTCTCGAAAAAGAAACTGTCTGGCACATAGCATTGTTGGCAATGCCATTATAAACTAAGGAAGCACAATTTTTTTTCTTCGGGTGCCTAAGTCTTATGTGTGAAGAGTAGGGTCACGCTAATATTCGAATGATCAAATACTAGTTTCAAGTTATATGCTATTTGATATTCACTTCAAAATTAACTGCAATATTCATACTTTTCGATGTGTTGATCGCAACGGGTTAGCCGCCTTGAGTGCACTTCTCCTCAAAAACCGGTGCACTGCGGAGAAGCAATACCCGCAGAGCTGACACCACAATCTTGCGACTCGCTTCCCCACAGCGGAGCCGGGTGATTAGCAAAAAACACTCCTTCAAAGTGGTCTGGTGCACGCAAGCGTCTACTAGTGCATTAAAAAAACGAAAAAAAGAAAAAAAAAAGACAGGTAGATGTTGCAATTATTATTTACATTGCAGTAAAATCTTCCAAATTTAACTGTGGCTATTGTGCAAGAGTATATGTTAGGCAGCGATGTGGAACTGCGTCGTGTGTCGTGCCTTGTGTCGTTCCACTTGTTTGTCCTTGTCTTATTCGGCGCTTTTATTTAAAGAACCATGAACCAACTGGCCCAACTTTCCACCATGTTCTAATAACCTGTGCTTATTATGTGTGCAAATCCCCTCAATTAGTTATGGTGGGGCTTCTTTATAGGTTTAATTTTATGTAATAACCCGGTTACTCGCCATCCCAATGTGGGTATTGGACTGTCTGAGGCCAGTCTATAAATATAGCTAAATTAAATTTAACAGAAGTCATAAGTGGGCAGTTAGAAGCTTGGGAACAACCTTTGCAAGTTCAGCAGAATTTTTGTTTCAATATACTGTAACAGTAGTGAAAGGTGCAGCAACTATTCAATATGCAATTCAATGACATTTGGCCAAAACCACTATTCACTTTAAATTTGCTTCGAACCCGATATTCATTATTTGCACAGGCCTAACGAAGAGTTATCGGTTTTTGTGTGAATGATGCTCATATCAATCGTAACGAATTGTTAGCGCTATTCATTGTGATTGGTTAGAGTTTACAGAGCAGCTAAGCATTGTGATCGGTTAGTGTTCATAAAGCAGCTAAGCAGAGCTTAGCTGCCATATGAACAGTAGCAGGTGTAATACAAGCAAGAGCAGCGTGATACAAACCATACAAAGTAGCCAAAAACATATTTTTATGTCAAACACAGACATCTGCAAAATTACCGCCATATGATTGTTCAATAAATAATAATGTAGCGACCAGGTCCCCTGTAGGTATGACACTTTAAATAGCCTCCCAACACTCCAACAACTGCAGTTTTTTCCACAAGCTAACTTTCAGAGATTGTATAAAATCTTCTGACATGAAAGCACAAAACTGTCTGCTCCAAAAGTGGAAATATCTGCTCCAAAACTCGTTTTTCCCTGCTACAAGAGCTGCTCCAAATCACCACTTGTCAGTTCCACCACTGATAAACTGTGCCACCATGACTTTGGACAAAACAAAGAAAATGTCATGTATCTTTTTCCCTGCTACAAGAGCTGCTCCAAATCACCACTTGTCAGTTCCACCACTGATAAACTGTGCCACCATGACTTTGGACAAAACAAAGAAAATGTACATGTATCTTTGTTTACTCATATTCAATAGTCTACAAATAAACTACTGATAGTTTGGCATTACTAGTACAGACATTACACAAATGGAATACTAACAGTAGGGACCATCAAAGTTACGGAAGGCAGCACTCTTTAATAAACATACCAGAAAAAAAAATGAATGCATCACAAAACATCACATATGAGGTTGAAGGGAAGAGTGTACTGCATCTTGTGGAAAAACCGTACTGATATTCAACTACTATCAAGTCCGTTATGCACTCTAGTACTTTGCATTTGCAAGAAGACCAGACAGTGTATTTCCCACCACAAAACAAACCCAGGCATTGTGGCGAGCATAAACTCTGCCAGAATGCAGCTCTAGCAGTTGGAGCAATGCAGCGTCGAATTGAAAAGTTATGAGCAATTATTGAAAACTCAATGAGAAAATGGCAGTGGACGGTGCACATGAATACATTGAGAGAAATAGGAGATGCAACTGGAAATGGGCCCCATTTTGTTTTCATTAAAAATTTTCAATATTTGTTCATAACTTTTGATTTCAGTAATGCTCCATTCTGAAACTTTCGCATCTGGTTCCAACTGCTAGGGCTACATTCTGGTGGAGTTTGAGCTTGCCGCTATGTACACTTCATTTTTGCGGTGCAAAAGACAGGTAGTACACTTTAAAAAAATGGGACACAACGAGAAACACCCAGTACACTTGAAGGAAATGGGACACAAAAAGAAACACCCAGTACACTTAAAAGAAATGTGACCCCAGGACACTTAAAAGAAATGGGACACAAAGAGAGGTGAACATCAAAGTTACTAAACACAGCAATCTTGAAAAAAAAGGTTTGTACAACGAAGAAGATAACATATCACAAAACATTACATGTCGAATGGGGTCTCGGAAAACCCGTCGCACGTAAACTCATCACAGCCAACTCATCATAGGCGAACTTGGAAAATATTGCAATCGTCATAGGCCAGTTCGTACAGGGAAAAGTTGCAATAAAGGGCAACTGGCATTTGTCCACTTCGTCACAATTTACATTTTAAATGAATATGCATTTGCAACTAGACTTTAATAGCTGATTATGAAAAATTTACGGCATTTTTCTTTTTTAAATATGACGTGGTCCTATTGTTGGCGACAAGTGAAGCATGCGGTAGAAGCTCTGCTTCCTTTAAAGGGGCCCTGCAATCATATTTAAGCGTCTACCTTTTTTGCGGTCTCCACGTCTCTTGGGGTTCGGGCAAGCCAGCGGGCAAGGAGAGAGTGACTAAATATCAGTGCATCATATTTTAACCGGATGACGCGGAAACCTCCTCCACTGACGGGGACGACCCGCGGTACTGAAAGCGCGCGATATGTGACGCCTTTGGTCCTGGGCTTACTACTGGTCAGAGCCGCTAAAAGCTTTTTTTAGTCGAAATACAAAATATAAGTGGCGCAAACCGTTTCAATTATTTATGAAAGTAGTTTTTGTTCAGTATTTTATATCAGAAAAGAAACAAATGCAGTTTATAAAGTACGGAACCAAGAAATGACCCGTCGACATACCCGCCACCAAGCGGTGGATAAGGCGACGCATACTAGAAAAGAGTAGTGGGATCAGGCGCCGATACGGTAAGGTCCCGGATGTACGCGGCGGCGCTGCGGTTGTATCGACAGGAGGATCCGACCAGCTCCGAGCGTTCCGAAGGCCTTTGGCGAGAAGCTTTGTCCTGTGGTTTGGCCGTTTCGTGGTATGGCAGCGCGAAGTGGCTCCCATTCTGAACTGATCTTTACCCCGTGTTTGCTGTCGTTTGTGCTCAATGAAGTGTCTTGCCGAGTTAGTCTTTAATCGCGCAGCAAATGCAATGCGAGCCGTTTTACTTGTTTTACCAGTAACTTCCATCCCAGAAAAACTTCCAAAAAGGGTCTAATAATGAAGTAGTGCTTTCATACACTGACGAGAGGGAAGACCAAGACAACAAAATGTGCGTTGTGTTTCTCCGCATCAATAACAAAAAGAAGCCGAAACTAAAGTAAGACCGAAAAGCCGATCACAAACGTTGCCTGCAAACAATTAAAAAGAAATTAATTTTCAAATGACAAGGTTGATACAACCACTTTTTAGGTTAAAGCCAGTCCCCCAGCCAAAACTGAAAGGTATGTGATAAATTTTTCAAGAACAAGAAGGTCAGTGCGACAACTTTTCTTGCTACGGGTTCACCTAGAACGAGATTCCGTCTTAGACCAGTGACCAGTCTTTGTATGACAAGTTGGCTGTGATGAGCGGGCCTGTTCTCTTAAGCCCTGTCCACAACCCTGTCCTGCCAAGAAATGGATCCTCTTGGCGAGACAAAGTAGTCTGCCAGTAGTTCCCTTATGCTGAGTGCAGTAGGACTGCTGGAGTTGGGCCCCAGGACCCTGTTAGCACCGACAGCCGTGATGTCTGCTCGCCAAGCGCCATCCACTCTCTGGCCCCTCCTTTCTCCGTCCATGTAGCCAGGCGGGCAGTACGCCTCATCCTCCATCAAAAAGTTATGGAGGCAGACTGCTGCCTTAATCATACCTTCACAGCGTTCCATGCTGCCATGCATCGGGCCCAGGAACGTGCGCCACCGGGAGACTAGGATTCCAAAGGCATTCTCCACAGTACGCCTTCCGCGAGAGAGTCTGTAGTTAAAAACTTTACGTCGCCTGTCCAGTCCTCTTCCCGGAAAAGGACGCATTAAGTACGGCTTCAATGGAAATGCCTCATCCCCGAGGATGCACAGAGGTGGTGCTGGGCGTGCGACACTGGGGACTTGAAGGGAATTTGCAGCTAACGCTTTCCCAATGTTCGAATTCCTAAAAACTCCGCCGTCCGACTGATGCCCAGTGGCACCAATGTCCACCAAAGTAAATCGGCAGCGAGCATCAACAACGGCTAGAAGTTGCATCGAGTAAAACTTCTTGTAATTGAAACATGTCGTCCCCGAGTTGGAGGGACATCTCATCGCAAAATGTTTCCCGTCAATTGCTCCAATGGCGTTCGGGAAATTCCATTTCACCTCAAACTCTCGGCGGATCTGTTCCCACTTGGCAGCTGTTGGCGGCTTCAAAAACAAGGGTGCCAGCGTCTCCCAGATCGCAGGCAACGTCTCCCGGAGGATGGAAGACAGTGTTGCCTTGTGCATCCTGTAGCTCACACCAATGTGTCCCAAGGATCCTGGCGATGCGAGGAACCTGGAAATAGTGCATGGATTGTCTGCGTTAGAGAAGTGACTAACCAAAGGTCCTATGACTGGCCACAACTTGGCCCCAATATAATCCCTACTGCAACTACATCCTGCTAAGATATGCCATTACAAAGACAAATCTGAGTGATGCTAATACACAAGTGAGATTTTGTGAAAAAGTTTAAATATGGTTATCAAACATAGATTATCTCCAACCTGCATTTGCGAGTATTTTGTGAACCCTTGCAGTAATACTGTACTTCATACAACCTTCAGCTCACAGGGCAGCAAAGGCTACAGGCACGAGCTGGCTCACGCTATTTGCTTTGAAATGAGTCTTTCTTTAGACTGTGGGGAAGAAAGAGCCAAGGCATCCGACCTGTTAGAAATCTCAAGCATTCTTTTGTCTCGAGGCGTGCGTATAGCACGCGCCTCGAGAACCTCGTCTTTTATTTCTCTTGATTGTTGTTCCTGTTTAGATCTGTGTCACCACAGATATGCCCCCCTCTGGGAGCATTTATATGTTTTATAAATCCTTCCAACTGACAATTTTTTGTGGCCGTAGATTGTATGTCGGCGTAGTAGCCTTGAGATGAGCAGGCTTGAGTCGGTGAAGGGCAACGGCATCATCTTTTCCGTTGATGCGGAGGACAAACGTGTCCGTCCTTCTCTGTACTACGGGAGACGGTCCCTGATAGTGAGGACGTAGTAGCTTTCTGTAATGTTCTCGTCGGACGAACACGTGGGTGGCAGTCTTTAGGTCCTCCGTAACGTATGGTGATTTGGTATTCCCGACCCGAGTTGGAGGAATTGGGCAGAGTTTTTCTAACACTTCTCTGAGGGTCTCGGCATAAGCTTCGGGCTTTGTCGACGATGGTGTGTCGGCCTCAAAGAAATCTGATGGCAACCTCAGAGGAGTGCCATAGACGAGCTCGGCGGTAGATCATCTGAGGTCTTCTTTAAGGGCCGTCCGGACGCCAAGGAGCACAATCGGCACTTGGGAAACCCACTCGTTAGGCTTTCCATGGGCCATCAATGCCGATTTCAGATGGCGATGAAAGCGGAGAGGCCCAACTGCTGGAGGATGGTCGTACATACCCAATTCGAGCATGTAATCGAATTCTGCTCAAGCAATTTGGAGCTTCTCCGGTGCTAGTCCTCGTGGACGGCAGAAAACTGGTGGGCCTGTTGTTGGAATGTGATGTGCGACATCATGTGCAACAGGTCTCGTCCAGTCTGGCGGTCGCGTGAGAGAAGGAAACTCACCGAGCGGTGATTGAAAGGTGCCTTGCACCTGAGTGCAAATGGAGGCGAACACCATAGTTTCTGTTGTGGCGATCCCTTGTATCCAAAGCTTCGTTGTCGAGTCGAGTAGGCGTTTCCTCTTGACGTCGACGAGCAGCGAATGATGTTGAAAGAAGTCGGCGCCAAGGATCGCCCGACCAACATCGGCCACCAGGAACACCCACCGAAACACTTGTCGAAGGCGAAGGTTCAGCGAGAGAGAGCGTTCCGCGTACACGGGGATGGGTGAGCCGTTCACAGCCTGAAGAAAGCAGATAGGCTTACGTGAACGGTCCGCACGTGATGCAGGAATGGCGCTGACATCGGCGCCAGTGTCAACGAGTAGGCGATTCCCAGTGGTTCTGTCGGTGACGCAGAAAAGGCTTCCTTTGTAGAACCCGGACCGCTCGACGTCTCTAGAGGTCGGTTTTCTGACCAAGCGCAAGAACGCGCAAGAACGCTCGCAGCGACGTGCGCCTGGACCGAAACGGCGGTGGTAATAGTAGAGACGTGATGAGCTGTCTCTTTCAGAGCAGTTGTCTGTTCGGCGAGATGTTGAGCTCCGACGACGATGTGGAGAACGATCGGGGTCTTGACGTCTTGTAGTGGAGAGAACGGCTTGTTCAAGGCATTGGCAGAGCTCGTGGACGTAGCCTTGGGATGTCTGCGGGGTCCGGATGTCTTGCGCCGTGCTGGATGCGTCACTTGCTAACTGCGTTGTTGTGTCGGCAGCTATGATGACAGATGGGGCAGAGACCTCCATGACCGCGTCGGCCAGCCCGGCGAGTCCCGCGAGATCGAGCGGTGCTGCTGTTACAAGGACCATCTGAACGTTTGTTGGCAGCCGCTGAAGGAACAGCTCTCAGAGTAGAGCGGCGTCGATGTCGTTGGCGCCTTCTCCGAGAAGCTGGATCATTCGACGCAACAACTGCAATGGGCGTCGTTCACCGAGTTCCTCGGCGGAGAGCAGCTATTGGCAGCGGGAACGTTTGGATGCTTCGATTCTTTGAAGCAGGACTGATTTCAGCTGATCGTAGGGTGCTGAGGTAGATGGGCTGGACAGCACGTCGTAGACAGCGTCAGCCGCGGTGGGAGAGAGGGCCGAGACGACGTGATGATATTTGAGTTTTTGGGTTTCGATTCCAGCGAGGTGGAATTGCGACTCTGCCTGCACGAACCAGACTCGAGGGTTGCGGTCCCAGTACGGCGGAAGCTGAACCGCATTAGCCGCTTGTGGAGCTTGGGTCGAGTCCGGAGGTTGCCCACGATCCATGCTTGGGCACTTATTCGGGCCACCACTTGTGGGAAGAAAGAGCCAAGGCATCCGACCTGTTTGAATTCTCAAGCGTTCTTTTGACTCGAGGCGTGCGTATAGTGCGCGCCCCGAGAACCTAGTCTTTTATTTCTCTTGACTGTTGTTTCTGTTTAGATCTCTGTCACCACAAGACCTTTCCAATAAAGACCTCCTGGCCGGTGCCATTTGCAGAGTCCATGCGTATGGGCCGTGACTCGCTATTTTCTCAAATGATGAACATTCACATGCTAGTCTGTGGAGGTTGCAAGCTGGGCTGCAAATCTGTAAACATTGGAAACACGTATACATGGGGCTTGCATGATGTCATTCTACAGTGCTGGTGCTAGTAATGTTGGCTGGTAATATTCCCATGACCAAATACTTCTAACCTACCCACAGAAGGGTTCTGTATGGAACCCTTCCAACAGTGTCATGTCATGGCTGGCAATGGCTACAATTATGAGATGTTTGGTTGCTGGCTCGAAAGTCTAAAGATAAAGAGCCCATGGTTTCCAGCACCAACTGTGCAATGTAAATTTATACCGTTGTTTCCAGTCTAGACATTCTGGGCTGCATGATATGCACATTGCGTCCTATTTTGAAAGAAATCAAGGTTGCGGGCGTTGAGTTTTGCACATGTGAAAAAAGTTGCTATTCTTCCAAATACCTTTACGCAAAAAAGTAACTGCCATTTTCACATTCGTCCACCACGACAATTAGACAAAGGAAGCGCCTGTTTCGAGACATTCTTTACATCTGCACAATCCGCAAATACAACTGGAACAGCATTGACACAAACTATACTTACTAAACCCCACCTAAATTAGGGCACAGAATTGCCACGTAAAAGCAGGTTTTGCCAGCGAATCCTTACTAGAGGCTGCTATACCGGCTGCTGGCACACTATCATTCACAGAATTATACTGACAGGTAGCCAGGATTTTGTCTTTTGGGGGGGCGGGGCGGGCGCCGGCTTGCTCATGGCAAGACGTCGTTGCTGGGAGAGGAGGTCCCAGTGAAACAGAGTTTCAGACCGACCAACCCCCGACCTTGCCCGCCCGTCCCCCCCCCCCCCAGTGGCGGTCCCAGACATTGGTTTTAGGGGGGCGAAATTGGTGCTCAAATAACAAAAAAAGAGACATCACACTTTTTTGTGAATCAAGATATTTTTTTTATTAGTCCCACTGTTTGCAAGTCGGAAATGCGCAACATGTAAACCTTTGCTCGCAATATAGGCTATAAAATAAATAAAAATTGGCTGTAAATATAAAAAAAATTATAAAAAGTCAGCAGAACCCATCCTTTGGGAATGATTATCTACGTTAATGCGAATAGCATCAAACGGTGCGGAGTTATGCGCGTTCGTCAGGTGGCCGGCACACTCTAGATACGCCAGCCCACTCTTGAGGCGATTCTAAATTTGTTGACACTTTCACAGCCCTGCGCACGATCTCCGCAGCCCAGCACGTGCGTTTGTGTCACTTAGGAAGGCGAGCAAAGCACGCGCCATACGCACAAACACTCAAAATGGTACCGACCAGACTTTCTGGCGTCTCAGCTAGTCTCAACCAACGGTACTCTAAACGGTTGTTTATATCTTTACCATAGGACGCGCTTTACAGCGCTGTCACAGCTACCGGTGCGCGCGCGTTCCATGCACGAGTTGCTCACCCTCTCCCGCGCTCGGGAGAGGGTGATGTAGCGGTCGTGCTCAGCCTCACGAGAGCGGAATGAGCCCTCGTGCATGGAACGCGCGCGCACCGGTAGCTGTGACAGCGCTGTAGCGCGTCCTATGGTAAAGATATAAACAACCGTTTAGAGTGCGTTGAATGACTGCCTTCATAGCTCTGTGGTTAGCGCGTCTGCCTGCTGATCAAAGGGTCAACGGTTCGAATCCCAGCCGGCGCCGGTCTTTTTTATTTATTTATTGACCCGCGGCGTAAGAGGTTAGATAGCCAGATAGATACATAGATAGACGAAAAGTGCGTGAAGTATCCAAAGAATGCTATTCGCATTAAAAGTGATCGATTTGGGGGGGGGGGCGGTTGCCCCTTCGCCCCCCCCCTTAGGACCGCCACTGCCCCCCCCTTCCCCCTGGCTAGGTGGCTCGTGGGGCTTAATGCCAGCAATTTCGTTTTCGGGCCTAGTATGCCGGCTGCCGTCAAAATATCTGCGTGGTATTGAAAATACAGCGCTAAACTCTATATCGAAAGCACATAACAATACGACATTTCAGCATTGCGACGCTCTCTCTGGCCCTAAACAAAGCAGAGAGCTCTGTATAATTACCTGAGTGTAATCGCAAGCCGCTCAGCGGGAGAGATCGGCCGAACGATGCGTGGGCGCATGGACGAGGCGATCGTAGACAAGAGCGAGCAGCCTGTCGAAGGAGGACTTCGTCATCCTGCAAAAGAAAGGCAAACATTTGAATTCCAGTTCTGTCGTTGATTCCGCAAAACGAATCTGACTTTATCTTTCCGGCCTTACCTGAAGTACATGAAATGGTACTCGGGGTCGCTCTCTCGCAGTTCCTGGACCAGGTGATAGAACTCGCCGAAAACTTTCCTCTTATCAAAAATGTCTCTTACGTACATCGTACGTATTCTCTTGCGTTGTATCCGATGCCACAGAAGCACTGCAGCGATCTTCCGTTTAGTTTGCGCGTCCGCGTTCATGTTGATGCTGCGAAGCACACAAATAACACGACCGCCGACCGTGGAGAGAAGTTGGAACAGAGCGCCGAAGCGGAAGCGCGGAAGTGCGCCACCGGAAAAGCCCTGTGCGCATGCGCAAAATGGGGAAGCGCGTTGGCCAACGTTGGAGTATAGACACCGCCAAGCGAGCGAGTTCTCATCGCAGTCCGACGCAACGTCATGGTCGACGGACATCGCGTTGCGTCGGCGAACGTTCGTCGCGCCGACGTTGGAGTATAAACAGCCCTTTAGCAGCGTCGACGCACGTCTTGCCGAGGTCAGCAGCAGAGCAGAAAAGACGAAACGGCGAAAGCCGGAGGCGGGCGCTTCTTGCCCGTTCTTCTCGCGAGGTCCTGTGACGCTGCGGTGCCGACGTGGCTGCAACGCTTGTTGCCGGGTGGCAGACGAAAAGTTCCGACGCGGAGCACGCCTTAGCAGCTGGACGCACGTCTTGCTGAGGTCAGCAGCAGAGCAGAAAAGACGAAACGGCGAAAGCTAGAGGCGGGCGTTTCTTGCCCGTTCTACTCAGAGGTCCCATGACGCTGCGGTTCCGACGTGGCTGCGACGCTTGTTGCCGGGTGGCAGACGAAAAGTTCCGACGCGGAGCACGCCTTAGCAGCTGGACGCACGTCTTGCTGGGGTCAGCAGCAGAGCAGAAAAGACGAAACGGCGAAAGCTAGAGGCGGGCGTTTCTTGCCGTTCTACTCAGAGGTCCCATGACGCTGCGGTTCCGACGTGGCTGCGACGCTTGTTGCCGGGTGGCAGACGAAAAGTTCCGACGCGGAGGCACGCCTTAGCAGCTGGACGCACGTCTTGCCGAGGTCAGCAGCAGAGCAGAAAGACGAAACGGCGAAAGCCGAGGCGGGCGCTTCTTGCCCGTTCTTCTCGCGAGGTCCTGTGACGCTGCGGTGCCGACGTGGCTGCGACGCTTGTTGCCGGGTGGCAGACGAAAAGTTCCGACGCGGAGCACGCCTTAGCAGCTGGACGCACGTCTTGCTGAGGTCAGCAGCAGAGCAGAAAAGACGAAACGGCGAAAGCCTGAGGCGGGCGCTTCTTGACCGTTCTTCTCCTGAGGTCCCGTGACGCTGCGGTGCCGACGTGGCTGCGACGCTTGTTGCCGGGTGGCAGACGAAAGTTTCGATGCAGAGCACGCCTTAGCAGCTCGACGCACGTCTTGCCGAGGTCTGCAGCAGAGCAGAAAAGACGAAACGGCGAAAGCTAGAGGCGGGCGTTTCTTGCCCGTTCTTCTCAGAGGTCCCATGACGCTGCGGTTCCGACGTGGCTGCGACGCTTGTTGCCGGGTGGCAGACGAAAAGTTCCGACGCGGAGCACGCCTTAGCAGCTGGACGCACGTCTTGCCGAGGTCAGCAGCAGAGCAGAAAAGACGAAACGGTGAAAGCTAGAGGCGGGCGTTTCTTGCCCGTTCTACTCAGAGGTCCCATGACGCTGCGGTTCCGACGTGGCTGCGACGCTTGTTGCCGGGTGGCAGACGAAAGTTCCGACGCGGAGCACGCCTTAGCAGCTGGACGCACGTCTTGCTGAGGTCAGCAGCAGAGCAGAAAAGACGATTCGGCGAAAGCTAGAGGCGGGCGTTTCTTGCCCGTTCTTCTCTAGAGGTCCCATGACGCTGCGGTTCCGACGTGACTGCGACGCTTGTTGCCGGGTGGCAGACGAAAAAGTTCCGACGCGGAGCACGCCTTAGCAGCTGGACGCACGTGTTGCTGAGGTCAGCAGCAGAGCAGAAAAAGACGATTCGGCGAAAGCTAGAGGCGGGCGTTTCTTGCCCGTTCTTCTTAGAGGTCCCATGACGCTGCGGTTCCGACGTGGCTGCGACGCTTGTTGCCGGGTGGCAGACGAAAAGTTCCGATGCAGAGCACGCCTTGGCAGCTCTACGCACGTCTTGCCGAGGTCTGCAGCAGAGCAGAAAAGACGAAACGGCGAAAGCTGAGGCGGGCGCTTCTTGACCGTTCTTCTCTGAGGTCCCGTGACGCTGCGGTGCCGACGTGGCTGCGACGCTTGTTGCCGGGTGGCAGACGAAAAGTTCCGATGCGGAGCACGCCTTAGCAGCTCGACGCACGTCTTGCCGAGGTCTGCAGCAGAGCAGAAAAAGACGAAACGGCGAAAGCCAGAGGCGGGCGTTTCTTGCCCGTTCTTCTCAGAGGTCCCATGACGCTGCGGTTCCGACGCTGGCTGCGACGCTTGTTGCCGGGTGGCAGACGAAAAGTTCCGACGCGGAGCACGCCTTAGCAGCTGGACGCACGTCTTGCCGAGGTCAGCAGCAGAGCAGAAAAGACGAAACGGTGAAAGCTAGAGGCGGGCGTTTCTTGCCCGTTCTACTCAGAGGTCCCATGACGCTGCGGTTCCGACGTGGCTGCGACGCTTGTTGCCGGGTGGCAGACGAAAAGTTCCGACGCGGAGCACGCCTTAGCAGCTGGACGCACGTCTTGCTGAGGTCAGCAGCAGAGCAGAAAAGACGAAACGGCGAAAGCTAGAGGCGGGCGTTTCTTGCCCGTTCTTCTCAGAGGTCCCATGACGCTGCGGTTCCGACGTGGCTGCGACGCTTGTTGCCGGGTGGCAGACGAAAAGTTCCGACGCGGAGCACGCCTTAGCAGCTGGACGCACGTCTTGCTGAGGTCAGCAGCAGAGCAGAAAAGACGAAACGGCGAAAGCTAGAGGCGGGCGTTTCTTGCCCGTTCTACTCAGAGGTCCCATGACGCTGCGGTTCCGACGTGGCTGCGACGCTTGTTGCCGGGTGGCAGACGAAAAGTTCCGACGCGGAGCACGCCTTAGCAGCTGGACGCACGTCTTGCTGAGGTCAGCAGCAGAGCAGAAAAGACGAAACGGCGAAAGCTAGAGGCGGGCGTTTCTTGCCCGTTCTTCTCAGTGGTCCCATGACGCTGCGGTTCCGACGTGGCTGCGACGCTTGTTGCCGGGTGGCAGACGAAAAGTTCCGACGCGGAGCACGCCTTAGCAGCTGGACGCACGCCTTGCTGAGGTCAGCAGCAGAGCAGAAAAGACGAAACGGCGAAAGCCAGAGGCGGGCGTTTCTTGCCCGTTCTTCTCAGAGGTCCCATGACGCTGCGGTTCCGACGTGGCTGCGACGCTTGTTGCCGGGTGGCAGACGAAAAGTTCCGACGCGGAGCACGCCTTAGCAGCTGGACGCACGTCTTGCCGAGGTCAGCAGCAGAGCAGAAAAGACGAAACGGCGAAAGCTAGAGGCGGGCGTTTCTTGCCCGTTCTTCTCAGAGGTCCCATGACGCCGCGGTTCCGACGTGGCTGCGACGCTTGTTGCCGGGTGGCAGACGAAAAGTTCCGACGCGGAGCACGCCTTAGCAGCTGGACGCACGTCTTGCCGAGGTCAGCAGCAGAGCAGAAAAGACGAAACGGCGAAAGCTAGAGGCGGGCGTTTCTTGCCCGTTCTTCTCAGAGGTCCCATGACGCTGCGGTTCCGACGTGGCTGCGACGCTTGTTGCCGGGTGGCAGACGAAAAGTTCCGACGCGGAGCACGCCTTAGCAGCTGGACGCACGTCTTGCCGAGGTCAGCAGCAGAGCAGAAAAGACGAAACGGCGAAAGCTAGAGGCGGGCGTTTCTTGCCCGTTCTTCTCAGAGGTCCCATGACGCTGCGGTTCCGACGTGGCTGCGACGCTTGTTGCCGGGTGGCAGACGAAAAGTTCCGACGCGGAGCACGCCTTAGCAGCTGGACGCACGTCTTGCTGAGGTCAGCAGCAGAGCAGAAAAGACGAAACGGCGAAAGCTAGAGGCGGGCGTTTCTTGCCCGTTCTTCTCAGAGGTCCCATGACGCTGCGGTTCCGACGTGGCTGCGACGCTTGTTGCCGGGTGGCAGACGAAAAGTTCCGACGCGGAGCACGCCTTAGCAGCTGGACGCACGTCTTGCTGAGGTCAGCAGCAGAGCAGAAAAGACGAAACGGCGAAAGCCAGAGGCGGGCGTTTCTTGCCCGTTCTTCTCAGAGGTCCCATGACGCTGCGTTTCCGACGTGGCTGCGACGCTTGTTGCCGGGTGGCAGACGAAAAGTTCCGACGCGGAGCACGCCTTAGCAGCTGGACGCACGTCTTGCTGAGGTCAGCAGCAGAGCAGAAAAGACGAAACGGCGAAAGCTAGAGGCGGGCGTTTCTTGCCCGTTCTTCTCAGAGGTCCCATGACGCTGCGGTTCCGACGTGGCTGCGACGCTTGTTGCCGGGTGGCAGACGAAAAGTTCCGACGCGGAGCACGCCTTAGCAGCTGGACGCACGTCTTGCTGAGGTCAGCAGCAGAGCAGAAAAGACGAAACGGCGAAAGCCAGAGGCGGGCGTTTCTTGCCCGTTCTTCTCACGAGGTCCCGTGACGCTGCGGTTCCGACGTGGCTGCGACGCTTGTTGCCGGGTGGCAGACGAAAAGTTCCGATGCAGAGCACGCCTTAGCAGCTCGACGCACGTCTTGCCGAGGTCTGCAGCAGAGCAGAAAAGACGAAACGGCGAAAGCCAGAGGCGGGCGCTTCTTGACCGTTCTTCTCACTGAGGTCCCGTGACGCTGCGGTGCCGACGTGGCTGCGACGCTTGTTGCCGGGTGGCAGACGAAAAGTTCCGATGCAGAGCACGCCTTAGCAGCTCGACGCACGTCTTGCCGAGGTCAGCAGCAGAGCAGAAAAGACGAAACGGCGAAAGCCAGAGGCGGGCGCTTCTTGACCGTTCTTCTCACGAGGTCCCGTGACGCTGCGGTTCCGACGTGGCTGCGACGCTTGTTGCCGGGTGGCAGACGAAAAGTTCCGATGCGGAGCACGCCTTAGCAGCTCGACGCACGTCTTGCCGAGGTCAGCAGCAGAGCAGAAAAGACGAAACGGCGAAAGCCAGAGGCGGGCGTTTCTTGCCCGTTCTTCTCAGAGGTCCCGTGACGCTGCGGTTCCGACGTGGCTGCGACGCTTGTTGCCGGGTGGCAGACGAAAAGTTCCGACGCGGAGCACGCCTTAGCAGCTGGACGCACGTCTTGCCGAGGTCAGCAGCAGAGCAGAAAAGACGAAACGGCGAAAGCCAGAGGCGGGCGCTTCTTGCCCGTTCTTCTCACGAGGTCCCGTGACGCTGCGGTTCCGACGTGGCTGCGACGCTTGTTGCCGGGTGGCAGACGAAAAGTTCCGATGCAGAGCACGCCTTAGCAGCTCGACGCACGTCTTGCCGAGGTCAGCAGCAGAGCAGAAAAGACGAAACGGCGAAAGCCAGAGGCGGGCGCTTCTTGCCCGTTCTTCTCACTGAGGTCCCGTGACGCTGCGGTTCCGACGTGGCTGCGACGCTTGTTGCCGGGTGGCAGACGAAAAGTTCCGATGCGGAGCACGCCTTAGCAGCTCGACGCACGTCTTGCCGAGGTCAGCAGCAGAGCAGAAAAGACGAAACGGCGAAAGCCAGAGGCGGGCGCTTCTTGCCCGTTCTTCTCACGAGGTCCCGTGACGCTGCGGTTCCGACGTGGCTGCGACGCTTGTTGCCGGGTGGCAGACGAAAAGTTCCGACGCGGAGCACGCCTTAGCAGCTGGACGCACGTCTTGCCGAGGTCAGCAGCAGAGCAGAAAAGACGAAACGGCGAAAGCCAGAGGCGGGCGTTTCTTGCCCGTTCTTCTCACGAGGTCCCGTGACGCTGCGGTTCCGACGTGGCTGCGACGCTTGTTGCCGGGTGGCAGACGAAAAGTTCCGATGCGGAGCACGCCTTAGCAGCTCGACGCACGTCTTGCCGAGGTCAGCAGCAGAGCAGAAAAGACGAAACGGCGAAAGCCAGAGGCGGGCGCTTCTTGCCCGTTCTTCTCACGAGGTCCCGTGACGCTGCGGTGCCGACGTGGCTGCGACGCTTGTTGCCGGGTGGCAGACGAAAAGTTCCGATGCGGAGCACGCCTTAGCAGCTCGACGCACGTCTTGCCGAGGTCAGCAGCAGAGCAGAAAAGACGAAACGGCGAAAGCCAGAGGCGGGCGCTTCTTGCCCGTTCTTCTCACGAGGTCCCGTGACGCTGCGGTTCCGACGTGGCTGCGACGCTTGTTGCCGGGTGGCAGACGAAAAGTTCCGATGCGGAGCACGCCTTAGCAGCTGGACGCACGTCTTGCCGAGGTCAGCAGCAGAGCAGAAAAGACGAAACGGCGAAAGCCAGAGGCGGGCGCTTCTTGCCCGTTCTTCTCACGAGGTCCCGTGACGCTGCGGTTCCGACGTGGCTGCGACGCTTGTTGCCGGGTGGCAGACGAAAAGTTCCGATGCGGAGCACGCCTTAGCAGCTGGACGCACGTCTTGCCGAGGTCAGCAGCAGAGCAGAAAAGACGAAACGGCGAAAGCCAGAGGCGGGCGTTTCTTGCCCGTTCTTCTCACGAGGTCCCGTGACGCTGCGGTGCCGACGTGGCTGCGACGCTTGTTGCCGGGTGGCAGACGAAAAGTTCCGATGCAGAGCACGCCTTAGCAGCTGGACGCACGTCTTGCCGAGGTCAGCAGCAGAGCAGAAAAGACGAAACGGCGAAAGCCAGAGGCGGGCGCTTCTTGCCCGTTCTTCTCACGAGGTCCCGTGACGCTGCGGTGCCGACGTGGCTGCGACGCTTGTTGCCGGGTGGCAGACGAAAAGTTCCGATGCGGAGCACGCCTTAGCAGCTGGACGCACGTCTTGCCGAGGTCAGCAGCAGAGCAGAAAAGACGAAACGGCGAAAGCCAGAGGCGGGCGCTTCTTGCCCGTTCTTCGCACGAGGTCCCGTGACGCTGCGGTTCCGACGTGGCTGCGACGCTTGTTGCCGGGTGGCAGACGAAAAGTTCCGATGCGGAGCACGCCTTAGCAGCTGGACGCACGTCTTGCCGAGGTGAGCAGCAGAGCAGAAAAGACGAAACGGCGAAAGCCAGAGGCGGGCGCTTCTTGCCCGTTCTTCTCACGAGGTCCCGTGACGCTGCGGTTCCGACGTGGCTGCGACGCTTGTTGCCGGGTGGCAGACGAAAAGTTCCGATGCGGAGCACGCCTTAGCAGCTGGACGCACGTCTTGCCGAGGTGAGCAGCAGAGCAGAAAAGACGAAACGGCGAAAGCCAGAGGCGGGCGCTTCTTGCCCGTTCTTCTCACGAGGTCCCGTGACGCTGCGGTTCCGACGTGGCTGCGACGCTTGTTGCCGGGTGGCAGACGAAAAGTTCCGATGCGGAGCACGCCTTAGCAGCTGGACGCACGTCTTGCCGAGGTGAGCAGCAGAGCAGAAAAGACGAAACGGCGAAAGCCAGAGGCGGGCGCTTCTTGCCCGTTCTTCGCACGAGGTCCCGTGACGCTGCGGTGCCGACGTGGCTGCGACGCTTGTTGCCGGGTGGCAGACGAAAAGTTCCGATGCGGAGCACGCCTTAGCAGCTGGACGCACGTCTTGCCGAGGTGAGCAGCAGAGCAGAAAAGACGAAACGGCGAAAGCCAGAGGCGGGCGCTTCTTGCCCGTTCTTCTCACGAGGTCCCGTGACGCTGCGGTTCCGATGTGGCTGCGACGCTTGTTGCCGGGTGGCAGACGAAAAGTTCCGATGCGGAGCACGCCTTAGCAGCTGGACGCACGTCTTGCCGAGGTGAGCAGCAGAGCAGAAAAGACGAAACGGCGAAAGCCAGAGGCGGGCGCTTCTTGCCCGTTCTTCGCACGAGGTCCCGTGACGCTGCGGTTCCGACGTGGCTGCGACGCTTGTTGCCGGGTGGCAGACGAAAAGTTCCGATGCGGAGCACGCCTTAGCAGCTGGACGCACGTCTTGCCGAGGTGAGCAGCAGAGCAGAAAAGACGAAACGGCGAAAGCCAGAGGCGGGCGCTTCTTGCCCGTTCTTCTCACGAGGTCCCGTGACGCTGCGGTTCCGATGTGGCTGCGACGCTTGTTGCCGGGTGGCAGACGAAAAGTTCCGATGCGGAGCACGCCTTAGCAGCTGGACGCACGTCTTGCCGAGGTGAGCAGCAGAGCAGAAAAGACGAAACGGCGAAAGCCAGAGGCGGGCGCTTCTTGCCCGTTCTTCGCACGAGGTCCCGTGACGCTGCGGTTCCGATGTGGCTGCGACGCTTGTTGCCGGGTGGCAGACGAAAAGTTCCGATGCGGAGCACGCCTTAGCAGCTGGACGCACGTCTTGCCGAGGTGAGCAGCAGAGCAGAAAAGACGAAACGGCGAAAGCCAGAGGCGGGCGCTTCTTGCCCGTTCTTCGCACGAGGTCCCGTGACGCTGCGGTGCCGACGTGGCTGCGACGCTTGTTGCCGGGTGGCAGACGAAAAGTTCCGATGCGGAGCACGCCTTAGCAGCTGGACGCACGTCTTGCCGAGGTGAGCAGCAGAGCAGAAAAGACGAAACGGCGAAAGCCAGAGGCGGGCGCTTCTTGCCCGTTCTTCTCACGAGGTCCCGTGACGCTGCGGTTCCGACGTGGCTGCGACGCTTGTTGCCGGGTGGCAGACGAAAAGTTCCGATGCGGAGCACGCCTTAGCAGCTGGACGCACGTCTTGCCGAGGTGAGCAGCAGAGCAGAAAAGACGAAACGGCGAAAGCCAGAGGCGGGCGTTTCTTGCCCGTTCTTCTCACGAGGTCCCGTGACGCTGCGGTTCCGATGTGGCTGCGACGCTTGTTGCCGGGTGGCAGACGAAAAGTTCCGATGCGGAGCACGCCTTAGCAGCTGGACGCACGTCTTGCCGAGGTGAGCAGCAGAGCAGAAAAGACGAAACGGCGAAAGCCAGAGGCGGGCGCTTCTTGCCCGTTCTTCGCACGAGGTCCCGTGACGCTGCGGTTCCGATGTGGCTGCGACGCTTGTTGCCGGGTGGCAGACGAAAAGTTCCGATGCGGAGCACGCCTTAGCAGCTGGACGCACGTCTTGCCGAGGTGAGCAGCAGAGCAGAAAAGACGAAACGGCGAAAGCCAGAGGCGGGCGCTTCTTGCCCGTTCTTCTCACGAGGTCCCGTGACGCTGCGGTTCCGACGTGGCTGCGACGCTTGTTGCCGGGTGGCAGACGAAAAGTTCCGATGCGGAGCACGCCTTAGCAGCTGGACGCACGTCTTGCCGAGGTGAGCAGCAGAGCAGAAAAGACGAAACGGCGAAAGCCAGAGGCGGGCGCTTCTTGCCCGTTCTTCGCACGAGGTCCCGTGACGCTGCGGTTCCGACGTGGCTGCGACGCTTGTTGCCGGGTGGCAGACGAAAAGTTCCGATGCGGAGCACGCCTTAGCAGCTGGACGCACGTCTTGCCGAGGTGAGCAGCAGAGCAGAAAAGACGAAACGGCGAAAGCCAGAGGCGGGCGCTTCTTGCCCGTTCTTCTCACGAGGTCCCGTGACGCTGCGGTGCCGACGTGGCTGCGACGCTTGTTGCCGGGTGGCAGACGAAAAGTTCCGATGCGGAGCACGCCTTAGCAGCTGGACGCACGTCTTGCCGAGGTGAGCAGCAGAGCAGAAAAGACGAAACGGCGAAAGCCAGAGGCGGGCGCTTCTTGCCCGTTCTTCTCACGAGGTCCCGTGACGCTGCGGTGCCGACGTGGCTGCGACGCTTGTTGCCGGGTGGCAGACGAAAAGTTCCGATGCGGAGCACGCCTTAGCAGCTGGACGCACGTCTTGCCGAGGTGAGCAGCAGAGCAGAAAAGACGAAACGGCGAAAGCCAGAGGCGGGCGTTTCTTGCCCGTTCTTCGCACGAGGTCCCGTGACGCTGCGGTTCCGACGTGGCTGCGACGCTTGTTGCCGGGTGGCAGACGAAAAGTTCCGATGCGGAGCACGCCTTAGCAGCTGGACGCACGTCTTGCCGAGGTGAGCAGCAGAGCAGAAAAGACGAAACGGCGAAAGCCAGAGGCGGGCGCTTCTTGCCCGTTCTTCTCACGAGGTCCCGTGACGCTGCGGTGCCGACGTGGCTGCGACGCTTGTTGCCGGGTGGCAGACGAAAAGTTCCGATGCGGAGCACGCCTTAGCAGCTGGACGCACGTCTTGCCGAGGTGAGCAGCAGAGCAGAAAAGACGAAACGGCGAAAGCCAGAGGCGGGCGCTTCTTGCCCGTTCTTCTCACGAGGTCCCGTGACGCTGCGGTGCCGACGTGGCTGCGACGCTTGTTGCCGGGTGGCAGACGAAAAGTTCCGATGCGGAGCACGCCTTAGCAGCTGGACGCACGTCTTGCCGAGGTGAGCAGCAGAGCAGAAAAGACGAAACGGCGAAAGCCAGAGGCGGGCGCTTCTTGCCCGTTCTTCTCACGAGGTCCCGTGACGCTGCGGTTCCGACGTGGCTGCGACGCTTGTTGCCGGGTGGCAGACGAAAAGTTCCGATGCGGAGCACGCCTTAGCAGCTGGACGCACGTCTTGCCGAGGTGAGCAGCAGAGCAGAAAAGACGAAACGGCGAAAGCCAGAGGCGGGCGCTTCTTGCCCGTTCTTCGCACGAGGTCCCGTGACGCTGCGGTTCCGACGTGGCTGCGACGCTTGTTGCCGGGTGGCAGACGAAAAGTTCCGATGCGGAGCACGCCTTAGCAGCTGGACGCACGTCTTGCCGAGGTGAGCAGCAGAGCAGAAAAGACGAAACGGCGAAAGCCAGAGGCGGGCGCTTCTTGCCCGTTCTTCGCACGAGGTCCCGTGACGCTGCGGTGCCGACGTGGCTGCGACGCTTGTTGCCGGGTGGCAGACGAAAAGTTCCGATGCGGAGCACGCCTTAGCAGCTGGACGCACGTCTTGCCGAGGTGAGCAGCAGAGCAGAAAAGACGAAACGGCGAAAGCCAGAGGCGGGCGCTTCTTGCCCGTTCTTCTCACGAGGTCCCGTGACGCTGCGGTGCCGACGTGGCTGCGACGCTTGTTGCCGGGTGGCAGACGAAAAGTTCCGATGCGGAGCACGCCTTAGCAGCTGGACGCACGTCTTGCCGAGGTCAGCAGCAGAGCAGAAAAGACGAAACGGCGAAAGCCAGAGGCGGGCGTTTCTTGCCCGTTCTTCTCACGAGGTCCCGTGACGCTGCGGTTCCGACGTGGCTGCGACGCTTGTTGCCGGGTGGCAGACGAAAAGTTCCGATGCGGAGCACGCCTTAGCAGCTGGACGCACGTCTTGCCGAGGTCAGCAGCAGAGCAGAAAAGACGAAACGGCGAAAGCCAGAGGCGGGCGCTTCTTGCCCGTTCTTCTCACGAGGTCCCGTGACGCTGCGGTGCCGACGTGGCTGCGACGCTTGTTGCCGGGTGGCAGACGAAAAGTTCCGATGCGGAGCACGCCTTAGCAGCTGGACGCACGTCTTGCCGAGGTCAGCAGCAGAGCAGAAAAGACGAAACGGCGAAAGCCAGAGGCGGGCGCTTCTTGCCCGTTCTTCTCACGAGGTCCCGTGACGCTGCGGTGCCGACGTGGCTGCGACGCTTGTTGCCGGGTGGCAGACGAAAAGTTCCGATGCGGAGCACGCCTTAGCAGCTGGACGCACGTCTTGCCGAGGTGAGCAGCAGAGCAGAAAAGACGAAACGGCGAAAGCCAGAGGCGGGCGCTTCTTGCCCGTTCTTCTCACGAGGTCCCGTGACGCTGCGGTTCCGACGTGGCTGCGACGCTTGTTGCCGGGTGGCAGACGAAAAGTTCCGATGCGGAGCACGCCTTAGCAGCTGGACGCACGTCTTGCCGAGGTGAGCAGCAGAGCAGAAAAGACGAAACGGCGAAAGCCAGAGGCGGGCGCTTCTTGCCCGTTCTTCTCACGAGGTCCCGTGACGCTGCGGTGCCGACGTGGCTGCGACGCTTGTTGCCGGGTGGCAGACGAAAAGTTCCGATGCGGAGCACGCCTTAGCAGCTGGACGCACGTCTTGCCGAGGTGAGCAGCAGAGCAGAAAAGACGAAACGGCGAAAGCCAGAGGCGGGCGCTTCTTGCCCGTTCTTCTCACGAGGTCCCGTGACGCTGCGGTGCCGACGTGGCTGCGACGCTTGTTGCCGGGTGGCAGACGAAAAGTTCCGATGCGGAGCACGCCTTAGCAGCTGGACGCACGTCTTGCCGAGGTCAGCAGCAGAGCAGAAAAGACGAAACGGCGAAAGCCAGAGGCGGGCGTTTCTTGCCCGTTCTTCTCACGAGGTCCCGTGACGCTGCGGTGCCGACGTGGCTGCGACGCTTGTTGCCGGGTGGCAGACGAAAAGTTCCGATGCGGAGCACGCCTTAGCAGCTGGACGCACGTCTTGCCGAGGTCAGCAGCAGAGCAGAAAAGACGAAACGGCGAAAGCCAGAGGCGGGCGTTTCTTGCCCGTTCTTCTCACGAGGTCCCGTGACGCTGCGGTGCCGACGTGGCTGCGACGCTTGTTGCCGGGTGGCAGACGAAAAGTTCCGATGCGGAGCACGCCTTAGCAGCTGGACGCACGTCTTGCCGAGGTGAGCAGCAGAGCAGAAAAGACGAAACGGCGAAAGCCAGAGGCGGGCGCTTCTTGCCCGTTCTTCGCACGAGGTCCCGTGACGCTGCGGTGCCGACGTGGCTGCGACGCTTGTTGCCGGGTGGCAGACGAAAAGTTCCGATGCGGAGCACGCCTTAGCAGCTGGACGCACGTCTTGCCGAGGTGAGCAGCAGAGCAGAAAAGACGAAACGGCGAAAGCCAGAGGCGGGCGTTTCTTGCCCGTTCTTCTCACGAGGTCCCGTGACGCTGCGGTGCCGACGTGGCTGCGACGCTTGTTGCCGGGTGGCAGACGAAAAGTTCCGATGCGGAGCACGCCTTAGCAGCTGGACGCACGTCTTGCCGAGGTCAGCAGCAGAGCAGAAAAGACGAAACGGCGAAAGCCAGAGGCGGGCGCTTCTTGCCCGTTCTTCTCACGAGGTCCCGTGACGCTGCGGTGCCGACGTGGCTGCGACGCTTGTTGCCGGGTGGCAGACGAAAAGTTCCGATGCGGAGCACGCCTTAGCAGCTGGACGCACGTCTTGCCGAGGTCAGCAGCAGAGCAGAAAAGACGAAACGGCGAAAGCCAGAGGCGGGCGCTTCTTGCCCGTTCTTCTCACGAGGTCCCGTGACGCTGCGGTGCCGACGTGGCTGCGACGCTTGTTGCCGGGTGGCAGACGAAAAGTTCCGATGCGGAGCACGCCTTAGCAGCTCGACGCACGTCTTGCCGAGGTCAGCAGCAGAGCAGAAAAGACGAAACGGCGAAAGCCAGAGGCGGGCGCTTCTTGCCCGTTCTTCTCACGAGGTCCCGTGACGCTGCGGTGCCGACGTGGCTGCGACGCTTGTTGCCGGGTGGCAGACGAAAAGTTCCGATGCGGAGCACGCCTTAGCAGCTGGACGCACGTCTTGCCGAGGTCAGCAGCAGAGCAGAAAAGACGAAACGGCGAAAGCCAGAGGCGGGCGCTTCTTGCCCGTTCTTCTCACGAGGTCCCGTGACGCTGCGGTGCCGACGTGGCTGCGACGCTTGTTGCCGGGTGGCAGACGAAAAGTTCCGATGCGGAGCACGCCTTAGCAGCTCGACGCACGTCTTGCCGAGGTCAGCAGCAGAGCAGAAAAGACGAAACGGCGAAAGCCAGAGGCGGGCGCTTCTTGCCCGTTCTTCTCACGAGGTCCCGTGACGCTGCGGTGCCGACGTGGCTGCGACGCTTGTTGCCGGGTGGCAGACGAAAAGTTCCGATGCGGAGCACGCCTTAGCAGCTCGACGCACGTCTTGCCGAGGTCAGCAGCAGAGCAGAAAAGACGAAACGGCGAAAGCCAGAGGCGGGCGCTTCTTGCCCGTTCTTCTCACGAGGTCCCGTGACGCTGCGGTGCCGACGTGGCTGCGACGCTTGTTGCCGGGTGGCAGACGAAAAGTTCCGATGCGGAGCACGCCTTAGCAGCTGGACGCACGTCTTGCCGAGGTCAGCAGCAGAGCAGAAAAGACGAAACGGCGAAAGCCAGAGGCGGGCGTTTCTTGCCCGTTCTTCTGCACGAGGTCCCGTGACGCTGCGGTTCCGACGTGGCTGCGACGCTTGTTGCCGGGTGGCAGACGAAAACAGTGTTGGCAGACGGAGAAAAAAAGTCAGCAGATTGATCCCCAAAAAGTCAGTAGATTTGCAAAAAAATCAGTAGATTCTACGAAATCTGTGTCGTGCCATGTTTTGCTATTTGCATTAAACCACACTTCAAAGAAATAGCATAGAGTAACAAATACCATGGTAATATACGCAAATAAAAATGAAAAAAAAAACAAGACCAGTTTTGAAGTAAAGTTCACCTGTTTTATGGCGGACAAAATGAAATGGCACAGTAAATTTTTTTTTGTTTTGTTTTGTTCGCATTCACTAGTGTTGCGATTTCGAGGATTATTCTTTGAAATCGAGACTGAGCTCACTTTTGGGATCAACAGATGAGTGCGACAGTGCGACATCCACCTGTCGCTATTATTGAAACGAAACCAAAACAACACATTCCGGCAAGTGCGCGAGTACATGTCCAATGGAAGTCCTCTGCAAGCTGCCATCTTTCCTTACTGGGCTGTGGAAGGTTTTTGACGCAACGCTGTTGGCGCGTAGCACTGTTGAGGCTTCGCGTCGTCAGCTGCCGGCTTATTTTCTTTTTTGCCTGATCCAAAGTTTGCGTTCAAACGTGGAGAAACTTAATTCGTTAGCTTTTCAAGCCACCGAGGAATAACATTATATCATTTTCTTGCCAAAGCCTGCCAAATAAAAGTAAAGAACTGAAATGTGGATGTCGATCCCATGCATTCCGCCGGGCAAATGAATGAAAATGGCGGCCCTCTCCCCCTCAGCTCGGAGCAGCCGAGAGTTCAGGCGTATGCGCTCACGCCTCTCGCTCTGCGCTGCGGGCTGATTGGCTCACTCGGGAGAGGGCGGCGAAATCATCCCATATATGGCTCTGGCCCGGATTTCACCGTCGGCGGGCTTCTGGGTAGGGTGACCACCTTCCTGCTAGCGAAATGCGGGACACGCCGAGGGGAGGGGCGGGGGAGGGAGGGAATTTATGAACAAGCACACCATGAACCGAGGCTCTGTTAACAGACTCAATATCCTGTGCTTTTTATACACCTGCAAATTGTATTGCAGAAATAGAACTAAAATAATTTTCACTCCCAGTGATATATTTTTATGACTATTTTGTTTTTATATGTTACTAAATGAGTCGAAGTCAAAAGCATAAACATCAACTGCAGCAGAACTCAATGCATCAAATGAAATTAAGAAACAATAAATCTTTTTCGGGTCATGGTTTCCTGTCAACGCTTACTTTTTATCAACATGGTCACACACAAATTTTTAACATCATGTTCGTTTTCGACCGTTGTGAGTCGTGGGCTTTTTGCCTCGTGTAACCGTCTTCGCAAAAAAAAAGTTTACAGCAACAGCGATTTGAAAATAATTACAATATTTTTTATTTAAACTTTTGGCGAGCAGTTTTTCTTACAATATCTTGCCGCCAAGGGGAGAGGCACAAAGGAGCATGCGCGTCGGATATCCTGCAAGAACGACGGTAACTTCCCGCAATTCTTGGATAGAAAATGCCGTACTATTGCGGTTCACACGATTACCAGCGTCCTCCGCGCTTCCCCGTGCCCCGTGGTTCGGCAGCACCATCAGTTGCAGAGTGAAGTTTACGACAGTATGAAATGCGGGACATTTTGAAGATTTGGGAATTTCTTGCGGAACGCGGGACACGAACCCTCAATGCGGGACTGTCCCGCGAGTCGCAGGACGGGTGGTCGCCCTATTTCTTTTTAGAATGGAAAGTTGGGCGAGTTGGTATGAATCCATTTTGAAAAACAGCGCGAATAACACACGGACAAGAAGAGAACACACAGGACGATGCGCTGACTATCAACTATCTACTCAGAAGACATACAGAGAAATACACGCGAGGATTGCTGCTTCTTTTTCCTCTTCCACCAGTCATTCGCCATTACGCGCGCAACATTATAAATGAAATCAAATTAAAACACACCAGCACACTAAAACACACCAGCACAGGTAAAAGTCATCGCGTCTTCTTCCTCCTTATCCATTTTGAAAAACAGCGCGAATAACACACCGGACAAGAAAGAGAACACACAGGACGATGCGCTGACTATCAACCATCTACTCAGAAGACATACAGAGAAATACACGCGAGGATTGCTGCGTCTGCTTCCTCTTCACACCAGTCATTCGCCATGTACGCGCGCAACATCGCAAATGAAATCAAATGTCACCACACGCAGCACACTAAAACACACCAGCACAGGTAAAAGTCATCGCGTCTTCTTCCTCCTTACTCGCATTTTGAAAAGCAGCGCGAATAACACACGGACAGAGAAGAGGAACACACAGGACGATGCGTCTGACTATCAACTATCTACTCAGAAGTACATACAGAGAAATACACGCGAGGATTGCTGCTGCTTTTTCCTCTTCCACCAGTCATTCGCCATTACGCGCACACATTATAAATGAAACCAAATTAAAACGACACCAGCACACTAAAACACACCAGCACAGGTAAAAGTCATCACGTCTTCTTCCTCCTTATCCATTTTGAAAAACAGCGCGAATAACACACGGACAAAGAAGAGAACACACAGGACGATGCGCTGACTATCAACTATCTACTCAGAAGACATACAGAGAAATACACGCGAGGATTGCTGCTTCTTTTTCTCTTCCGCAGTCATTCGCCATTACGCGCGCAACATTATAAATGCAATCAAATTAAAACACACCAGCACACTAAAACACACACTTCAGCACAGGTAAAAGTCATCGCTGCTTCTTCCTCCTATCCATTTTGAAAAACAGCGCGAATAACACACGGACAAGAAGAGAACACACGGGACGATGCGCTGATTATCAACTATCTACTCAGAAGACATACAGAGAAATACGCGAGGATTGCTGCTTCTTTTTCTCTTCCACCAGTCATTCGCCATTACGCGCCAACATCATAAATGAAATCAAATTAAAACACACCAGCACACTAAAACACACCAGCACGGGTAAAGTCATCGCGTCTTCTTCCTCCTTATCCATTTTGAAAAACGGCGCGAATAACACACGGACAGAAGAGAACACACAGGACGATGCGCTGACTATCAACTGTCTACTCAGAAGACATACAGAGAAATACACGCGAGGATTGCCGTCGCTGCTTTTCCTCTTCCACCAGTCATTCGCCATTACGCCGCAACGTTATAAATGAAATCAGAATTAAAACACACCAGCACACTAAAACACACCAGCACAGGTAAAGTCATCGCGTCTTCTTCCTCTTTATCCATTTTGAAAAACAGCGCGAATAACACACGGACAAGAAGAGAACACACAGGACGATGCGCTGACTATCAACTATCTACTCAGAAGACATACAGAGAAATACACGCGAGGATTGCTGCTTCTTTTTCCTCTTCCGCCAGTCATTCGCCATTACGCGCGCAACATTATAAATGAAATCAAATTAAAACACACCAGCACACTAAAACACACCAGCACAGGTAAAAGTCATCGCGTCTTCTTCCTCCTTATCCATTTTGAAAAACAGCGCGAATAACACACGGACAAGAAGAGAACACACAGGACGATGCGCTGACTATCAACCTATCTACTCAGAAGACATACAGAGAAATACACGCGAGGATTGCTGCTTCTTTTTCCTCTTCCACCCAGTCATTCGCCATTACGCGCGCAACATTATAAATGAAATCAAATTAAAACACACCAGCACACTAAAACACACCAGCACAGGTGAGTGAGTGAGCTGAAAAAATGTTTATTTTTCAGGTGGGTACCTGTTGCCCTTGATACTCGTCATTGGCTACAGGGGGAGGGGAAGGAGGGATTGGGGCTAAATGTAAATATCAAGTCCGGCGGACTTGATGTACTCTATCAGCGAGTCTAAAATTGCTTTCCTGTGCTCGGGGGTGCCGTCTGGAAGAACCCATTCCTTTAGGCAGGATGGTCTTTCTTGTGGCGGTAGAGCATCCAGAGCCAGTTTCCGCTTGATGTCACTTTTGGGACAATCCCAGATGATGTGTTTGATGTCTGCCAATATTTGGCAGTGATCGCACATGTCAGTTTCGGCATCGTCCCCGTTGTTGCTTTTGCGGAATCTATACTTCAAGGCCGGTGTCATGGCGGTTCCTGTGCGCAACCTTCGTAGGCATACACGCTCCCACCGACTGTAAGATGTCGATGGAAGTGGGTGTTCATCTGGCCTGCGTAGATCGGCGAGTCTTTGGCTTCTTTCTAGTCGTTCTTGGGCTTTGATCTCCGATGGGTCGATGTCTTCTTCGATGTCTTCATCTACGACGGGGTGCACTGAGCCTTGGCCGGGTGGGACTGCCTGTAGCTTCTCCCGTGCGGCTGCATGTGCCTCGTCGTTTCCGTGGATACCTTGATGTCCGGGGATCCATCGTATCTTGATGGTACGGCCTTCAGCTCGAAGCTGTCGGGCCGTAGCCTTGATGTTTTTAACCGTTTTGCTGCGGCTATCATGTTTTTTCAATTCTCGTACGGCATCTTTAGAGTCCGTAAAGATATAAATGTTGATTTTATGTTTTTCTTGTTCTGCACTCTCGACCGCCGTCTTGATGGCTTGGAGTTCAGCCTCCTTGACGCTGGTGGTATTGCCCAGGGAGGCGGCGACTCTTCTCTGGTCGTTTGCGCAGTAATGGGCGATAGCTGTGCCTTTGTTCTCCTTGGCTGCGTCCGTGTAAATGATGACGTTAGTGTCATCTTCAAGAAGTAATTGTACCTCGTCTTCGTGTTTCCTGGCAGCGCTATTTCTTCTTTTAACTTGTGTTTTTCCTTGATTTTGCGGGGTCGGTCTTGTATCGATCACTATCTCGTCTTCCCATGGTGGAGGAGGTTTCGTAAAAACTTGGTAGACCTCGTTGTTGTATCCAAGAGCCCTCAGGATCTTTCTTCCTGGTTCAGTTTTTCCAAGCCTCAAGTTTTGACTGATTTTGTTTTCCTGTGCTATTTCTTCGATGGTGTTGAGTCCTCCGATTTCGTAGAGCGCTTCCACCTTAGTGCACCTGGGAAGCCCAGTTATTACTCTCAAGGCTTCCCTGTTGAGTGCTTCAAGTCCGTTCTTTTGAGCTCTGGTAAGACTGAGATAGTTCACCCCATAAGTTGCCTTTGGTACAAGCAAAGCCTTGACCATGGTCCTGAGGATGTCTTCTTTAGCTCCCCAAGCTTTGCCGGTGGTGCGCTTGATCATATTGAGTGCCTGTTTCCACTGACTTTTGATTTGCTGGTACCAGCTTCCCGCCTTTCCGTTTTCGTCAATCGAGATACCGAGTATCCTAATGGAGGTTTGAGATTTAATTTGCTGGCCATTGATGAGGAGCTTGATCTTGTCTCCAACCTTTTCATCTCGCCCTCTGGTGTTAGATATGGCGACGTAATTTGTTTTTTCGGGTGAGAGTTGTAACCCCGTCTGTTTGGAGAAGTCCTGAATTGTGTCCAGGGCTTTTTGAAGCGTGATGACTTGCGTGGACGTGCTGCAGTTCTTTGTCCAAATAGTAATATCGTCTGCGTAAATGGTATATCCCAGGAAGGGAATTTTTTCTAGGGAAAGAGCAAGATCTGCCATCACCATATTAAAAAGTGTTGGCGAGATTACGGCTCCTTGCGGGACACCAATCTTGTTATCCGTCATCGGTCCTCTGGTTGGTCCTATAGCCGTTTGGTATTTTCTTTTGTCCAGAAAAGAGTGAATGAATTTCAGGAGTCTCCCTTTGATTCCTCGTTTTACTGCACCACGTATGACCGCGTCGTGGGGCACAGAATCGAATGCTTTCTTTATATCGATCGTGACGATCAGCCGTGGATGATAGGATGGTCGTTTGGAGGTGATGTCCTTGTGAATAAGGGCCAAACTGTCCTGCGTTGATAAACCTGGTCTGAAGCCGGTTTGTCTGGCGCAGTAAGCCTGGCTTTCAATTTCGAGGAGCCAGGTAATTCTCGCCAGGACCATCCTCTCCATGGTCTTGCACAAATTGGAAGTGAGGGAGATCGGTCTTAAGTTCTGGATCGAGTCGGTGAGCTTGCCTGGCTTGGGAATTGGGATAACCGTTGACAGCTTCCATTCTTCGGGCAGCTGTCCTGTCTCCCATATTTCGTTGAACCAGGCCAGCAGTTCCGTCTTCTTTTCGTCCGGCAGGTTCTTGAGAGACGTGATGGTGATCTTATCCGGTCCGGGTGCGGTGTTCCGTGCTGATTCCAGAGCCATTATAAGTTCCCCCATGTTAAATGGGGCGTCTGCTGGTGACCGATGGTCGAGCTCAGGAATTCTTTTTTGTAGCGTTGCTGCAGCTGTTGTGTTGTCGGTTGCGGGAAGAAGTGTTCGCCTGCCATTTCTGCAAGTTCTTCTTCCGTGATACCGAGCTTGATAGCGAGATTTTGTCCCGTGCATTTGTTCTTTTTCTTACCAGACATGCCTTTGTATGTCCGCCACATTCTTCTAATGCCGGTTTTTTCATTGAATGAATGGCAGTGCCGTCTCCAGATTTGCTGCTTCAGCTCCTTCGTATAACGTTTAGCTCTAGCCGTGGCGATGTTTAGTTGTATTTTGTAGCGGATGTTATACTTTGCTTTTCTATATCGCTGTTGAGCTTGAAGTCTGCTTGCCCAAAGGTTCAGCAAATGCATGTCTGGGTTGGGAGTGTCTTCCTTGACTTGGTAGGTCCTTGTCGCCTCCTTGATTGCCAGCTGGATCTGATTAACGAGGGGAGTGAGGAAGGGGCTTTTTGATGGTATCGCGAAACGTGTCCCATCGAATGAAGGGTGCGTCTCGTCTCAGTGTGCCGTTGGTAGGAAGCTCGATCCTGATCGGCAGATGATCACTGCCCATCGCGTCTGGCAATGTTTTCCAGGAGAGTTTGATATTCTTGCTTGCCCAAGTGAGGTCGGGCGTCGTGTCTCCTTGTTTGGCATGAAGGCCGATCCTCGTTGGTATGCCGGGTTCGTTGATCAGTACTAATCCGACCTCCTTCATTTTGCACTTTAGTGTCTTTCCTCGAGTTGATGCGCGGGTATAGCCCCAGTCTTCGTGCTGGGCGTTAAAATCTCCGCTGATTATGAGTAGTTCTTTATTGGGTCTGAGGTGCGTGAGCCAGCTCATATCATCTCCGTCTTTGACGTTGGGTCGGATGTAGGTTGAAGCAATTATGAGAGGCTTTCCTTCGTATTTTATCTGCACAGCGACTACCTCTCTTGCTTCATTGCACAGGTGTGCCGAATCTATACGCGCGTGTGGAACTTGTTCCTGAACAAGAATGGCCACCTGCCCGATGATCGTTGTCACTGCATCTTTGTCATTCCTGTGGTGGATCGTTCTTGTTATGGAGGGTTCTGTGTACGTTTTGTATCCGTTAAGTTTGACGTTTTCGTGGTTGGTTTCTTGGAGGAGAAGTACCGCTGGTCTTTTCTTGCCCATTCTTTCGAGTTGAAGTTTGAGCTCCGCACATTTGTTTGCAAAACCTCTACAATTCCAATGGAGAATCCAAGGGTGTACCTTTGTATTGTGGTAGTTTGAGCCGTCCGGTTTCATATTTACTGTGGTGAGTGCTTGGCAGTGAGGTATTTGTCGAATTTCTCGCCGATGTAGTTAACCTTGGTGAGGATCTCAAATGCTAGAGATTCTAGTTGTTCTATTCGGCTCGTGTTGGTCTGGACGTTTGCAAATCCTTGCTCAACCCTTCGGCTCAGTGCCTCGAACCTTGCTTCCCAATCGATTTGCATTTTTGGTGTAATATTTGAAAGGAGTGAGGTCGGGCTCTGTTGCCCCGGCTGCCGTTGTTGCGCGTTTTCCGTTGGTGTGGAGGTTGTTGAGTAGAATAAGTGGGCCGGATCGGTTGCTTGTTGATTAGGTCTTACTATGTTAGCCCACGAATTGTCCGAGAGAGTCTTCGTCGGTGTTGAAGATGTCTGTGTAAATACACTTTGCGAAAACTGCGAGGTCATACCTCCTCTCATGGCAGATCTCTTACTTCGGTTATTTCTTCGAGTGTTGTTTCTCGGTGGAATTTTTCTTTTCGGGCAGTCGTTGCTCGTGGCAATGTGCGGTCCCTCGCAGTTCACGCACCTTGGTGTGGCCTGGCATTCCTCAACTTCTCCATGTTCATGCCCGCATGATCCGCATCGTTTGATCTTTGATGGGCATACATCAGACTTGTGGCCGAGTTGGTGACACCCGTAGCAGACCAGTGGTCTTGGCCTGTATTCTGACACCTTGTAGACCTCAAAAACGTAGCGGACATGTCGGGGCACTGTTTTGCCTTCGAAGGTCACAAGAATGGTCTTTTGCTTGATGCCCAGGGCTCGTGCTGCGACAATCTTGTGCGTGTTGCAGCTAAGCTCGTTTACGAGAGTTGCTGGGTCATCGTGTGGTGAATTAAGGTATATCACCCCTCGCACTTCATTTGAGCCCATCGCCTTGTAGGGTTGCACAGCTAGTGGGCCATGTTGTTCGTTTGGGATTTCCGTGATCTCCAGGAACTTGGAAACGAGCGAGCTGTTCCTAGTGGTGATGGCAATAGTGTTCGCTTTTCCGTGTCTGTGCAAGGTGAACTCGTCGACGTTGCTTACCCCGATCTTCTCGATGGCGGTGCGGAGTTCTTTTGTCGAGAAGTCCTCGATGTTATGTTTGCAAACAGGGCGGAGAACAACCGTCTGGGTTGGTGGTTTTGGAACATTTTTGTCGAAAGACTCACGTTGGTCTGCTGCCACCTGGTCGTGTTTTCGCTTTCGTCGTACTGTCTGCCAGCCATCGTCGTTCTTATCGTCGATGATGGGGCGATGTTGTTCTTCGCGAGTTTGGTGCAAGCTACTTTGAAGAGTAGGAAAGTCTTCTTCATTCATGGCAGAGACTTCGTCACAAAGAGGTGTCGTTTCGGTCTGGCTTTCTTTGGAGCCATTGTTCTCTTCGTTGTTTGAGAGTAGTGATTGGAGTTTCTCCCGCTGCTCCATGCATTTTCTCAGGAATGCTTGGTTAGCCATGCAGGTGTTGACCCAATCCTTGTTGGTACTGCACTTCAGGAAGTATCCTGCGTCCATGACGATGTTCCGTTGTAAAACGGCGGTCGAGGACGCCTGGCTTTCAATGCTTCCTTGAATCGCTTGGGCGAGAGCAGCGGAAGGCTTAGCCGCTCCGCCTCCGGTATGCATTTTCTGACCCTTGAAAACCCCTCCAAGGGTCGCTTGGCGTGTCGGTTGGTTAGGTGACGTGTCCTTGTCGCTCGTCGGTACCCATGGCGGCTGCGATGAGGTGCCAGGAACCTTTCGTATCGGTGCAATGATCGAACCTTGGAAGGAAGCTCACGAGCAAACGTCTGGTCTCCTCGAGAGCTAGAGGCCAGGAGTCCCACCAGCACAGGTAAAAGTTCGGTCGCGTCTTCTTCCTCCTTATCCATTTTGAAAAACGAGCGCGAATAAACACACGGACAAAGAAGAGAACACACAGGACGATGCGCTGACTATCAACTATCTACTCAGAAGACATACAGAGAAATACACGCGGTTTATTCATATCTTCACGGTCATTCGCCATTAGCGGCAACATTATAAATGAAATCAAATTAAAACACGCAGCACAAACATAGCACAGGTAAAAGTCATCATATGCCTCCTTATCCATTTGAAAAACAGCGCGAATAACACGGACAAGAGAACACCTGGGGCGATGCCGCTGACTATAACTATCTACTCCAGAAGACACGAGAGAAATACACGCCAGGATTGCCTTCTTTCCTCTTCCACCAGTCATTCGCCATTACGCGCGCAACATTATAAATGAAATCAAATTAAAACACGCCAGCACACTAAAACACCTCCCGCGCTGAGTAAAAGTCATCGACGTCTTCTTCCTCTTATCCATTTTGAAAAACAGCGGAATAACACACGAGACAAGAAGAGAACACACAGGACGATGCGCTGACTATCAACTATCTACTCAGAAGACGCACTGAGAAATACACGCGAGGATTGCTGCTGCTATTTTCCTCTTCCACCAGTCATCTCGCCATTACGCGCGCAACATTGCTACGTGGAAATCAAATTAAAACACACCAGCACACTAAAGCACACCAGCACAGGTAAAAGTCATCGCGTCTTCTTCTCCTTATCCATTTTGAAAAAAACAGCGCGAATAACACACGGACAAGAAGAGAACTCTGGGACGATGCGCTGACTATCGGCTATCTACTCAGAAGACGCCACAGAGAAATACACCTGGCGAGGATTGCTGCTTCTTTTCCTCTTCCGCAGTCATTCGCCATTACACGCGCAACATTATAAATGAAATCAAATTAAAACATCCTTTTACCCCGAAACACACCAGCACAGGTAAAGTCATCAGCGTCTTCTTCCTCATATCCATTTTGAAAACAGCGCAAATGCTACGGACAGAAGAAGGCACACAGAGCGTCGCTGACTGCTCAACTATCTGCTCAGAAGACATGAGAAATACGCGAGATTGCTGCTTCTTTCCTCTTCGCAATCATTCGCCGGCCGCGCTGCGCCGCCGTAAATCCGTTAAAACGCACACCAGCACACTAAAACACCAACCTGGTAAAAGTCATCGCGTCTTCTTCCTCCTTATCCATTTGAAAAACGGCGCGAATAACACGCGGACAAGAAAGAGAACACGAAAGGACGATGCGCTGACTATCAACTATCTACTCCAGAAGACATACCGAAGGAAATACACGCGAGGATTGCTGCTTCTTTTCCTCTTCCACCGGTCAGGCTCGCCATTACGCGCGCAGCATTATAAATGAAATCAAGTAAACACACCAGCGCAAAACACACCAGCACAGGTAAAAGTCATCGCGTCTTCTTCCTCCTTATCCATTTTGAAAAACAGCGCGAATAACACACGGACAAGAGAAGAGAAGACACAGGACGATGCGCTGACTATCAACTATCTACTCAGAAGAGACATACAGAGAAATACACGCGAGGATTGCTGCTTCTTTTCCTCTTCCACCAGTCATTCGCCATTACGCTTTTCAACATTATAAATAAATCAGAATTAAAACACACCAGCACACTAAACTACCCAGCACAGGTAAAAATCATCGCGTCTTCTTCACTCATATCCATTTTGAAAAGCAAGCGCGAATAACACACGGACAGAGAACACACAGGACGATGCTGACCATCAGCTATCTATCAGGAAGACGCCCAGAGAAATACGCGAGGATTATGGCTTCTTTTTCCTCTTCCACGCAGTCATTCGCCATTACGCGCGCAACATTATAAGTAAGTCAAATTAAAACACAGCGCAAACCTGCCACCTGGTAAAAGTCATCGCATCTTCTTCCTCCTTATCCATTTTTGAAAAACAGCGAATAACACACGGTAGAAACACACAGGGCCGTCGCTGACTATCAACTATCTACTCAAGACATATAGAGAAATACGCGAAGTTGCCAAGCCTTTTCCTCTTCCACAGTCATTCGCCATACGCACTAACATTATAAATGAAATCAAATTAAAACACCTTTTTATAAAACACACCAGCACAGGTAAAGTCATCGCGTCTTCTTCCTGCCTCCATTTTGAAAAACAGCGCGAATAACACACGGACAGAAACGCACAGGACGTCGCTGACTATCAACTATCTACTCAGAACAGCCTGAAAGCCGCGAAGTTGCTGCTTCTTTTTCCTCTTCCGCAGTCATTCCGCCATTACGCGCACAACGTATAAATAGAAATCAAATTAAAACACACCATACACTAAAAACTGCACACCAGCACAGGTAAAAGTCATCGCGTCTTCCTCCTTATCATTTTTGAAAAACAGTAAAGATAACACGGACAAGAGAACACCTGCGTGCTGACCTCAACTATCGCCTCAGAAGACATACAGAGAAAATACGCGAGATTGCGCTAACTTTTTCTCTTCCACCAGTCATTCGCCATTACGCGCAACGTTATAAATATGAAATCAAATTAAACCTGCCACAAACACACCAGCACAGGTAAAGTCATCGCGTCTTCATTCACTCCTTATCCATTTTGAAAAACGGCGCAGATAACACACGGATGAAGAGAACACACAGGACGATGCGCTGACTATCAACTATCTGCTCAAACATACAGAGAGAAAGCGAAAAGGGATTGCTGCTTCTTTTTTCCTCTTCCACACCAGTCATTCGCCATTGCAGCAGCAACGTACAAATGAAATGAAATTAAAACACACCAGCACACTAAAACACACCAGCACAGGTAAAAGTCATCGCGTCTTGTATCGCTTATCCATTTTGAAAAAACAGCGCGAATAACACGGACAAGAAAGAGAACACACAGGACGATGCATGACTGTAACTATCTACTCAGAAGACATACAGAAATACGCGAGGATTTTCTTCACCATCGCCACCGGTGTTGTATTGCGCACCTTATTGCACCGTGAAATCAAATTAAAACACACCAGCACTAAAACACACCAGCACAGGTAAAAGTCATCGCGTCTTCTTCCTCCTTATCCATTTTGAAAAGCAAGCGCGAATAACACACGGACAGAAGAGAACACACAGGACGATGCGCTGACTATCAACTATCTACTCAGAAGACATACGAAGAAATACACCGAGGATTGTATTCTTTCCTCTTCCATAGTCATTCGCCATTACGCGCGCAACGTATAAATGAAGTAAATTAAAACACACCAGCACTAAAACCTGCGCTGGGTAAAGTCATCGCGTCTTCTTCCTCCTTATCCATTTTGAAGAAGCAATGCCGAATAACACACCGGACAAGAAGAGAACACACTGGGTGATGGCTATCAATATCTACTCATAAGACATATGGCTTACGTGGTTGCTGCTTCTTTTCTATCTTCCCGCAGTCATTCCTTTAGTACTGTATTATAAATGAAATCAAGACAAACACACCAGCACAAACCTTATTTGGTGTGTAGATCTTCTTCATATTATCATTTTGAAACGATGCGAATATTTACACGGACAAAGAAGAGAACACACAGGACGTGCGCTGACATCAGCTATCTACTCAGAGGAACGCCTGAAAGCCAAAGTAGTTGCTTTGCTTCTTTTTCCTCTTCCCGCAGTCGTAGCCATTACGCGCACAACATTATAAATGAAATCAAATTAAAACACACCAGCACCTCGTACAGCACGGTAAAAATCATCGCGTCTTCTTCACTCCTTATCCATTTTGAAAAACAGCGCAGAATAACACACGGACAAGAAGAACACACAGGACGATGCGCTTTATTTCCTTCTCAGAGAAGACATACAGAAAATACTACGTGAGGATTGTGCTGCTTCTTTTCCTCTTCCACCAGTCATTTCGCCATTGCACGCGCAACATTACAAATGAAATCAAATTAAAACACACCAGCACTAAAACACACCTTTGCAAGTGCATCATCGCGTCTTCTTCATCATATCATTTTGAAAAACAGCGCGAATAACACACGGACAAGAAGAAACACACAGGACGATGCGCTGACTATCAACTATCTACTCAGAAGACATACAGAGAAATCACGCGAGGATTGCTGCTTCTTTTTCCTCTTCCACCAGTCATTCGCCATTACGCGCGCAACATTATAAATGAAATCAAATTAAAACACACCAGCACATAAAACACACCAGCACAGGTAAAAGTCATCGCGTCTTCTTCCTCCTTTCTTCTTTGCTGATCTTCAATCTCGATCTTCAAGTCTCTGGTCAACCCATGTGCCAAAAAAACTATCTCATTGTCCGCTAGGTTGATGGAAGGTTGGCTCACGCACCCGGGTTTTCGTTTCGCTATACGATAAGCCTCTACTAACTCCCTTGATAGCTGATCTTTGTTGAAAAACAGCGCGACTGGGACGAGACACAAGAGACATGAACTCACCAACTCGGCCAGTTATCTATCCTGATCTTTGTGTCTAAACAGGTACTTTTGTCATAGAATATGGCTCACACCCACAATCACGGCAGTGGACAGCTAAATGGGAGTACGCGCTACCTTTAAAGAACTGTAGTGTTCGCGTAGACGAATGTTGAGGCAGCGCCCCGACCTGACCTATATATGAGTGACCGCATGAAAAAGGTTATTTCATAAACAGCATGACAGCAGAACTTTTTGGATGGTCGCGTCAACCATGGCATGAAGTTCGTGTCCTGTGCCAAGGGGACTGTTTATGCGAAATACCTTTTTCATGCGATCACTCATATAGGTCAGTCGAGGCGTTGCCTCAACATTCGTCTACGCGAACACCAAGTTCTTTGTAAGGCAGCGTACTCCCATTTAGCTATCCACTGCCGTGATTGTGGGTGTGACTGCACCTAGACACAAAAGTACTGTTTAGACACAAGATCAGCTATCAAGGGAGTTAGTAGAGGCTTATCATATAGCGAGACGAAAACTCCAGGTGCGTGAGCCAACCTTCCATCAACCTAGTGGCAATGAGATAGTTTTTTTGGACATGGAGTTGACCAGAAAATTGAAGATCGAGATTGAAGATCAAAGAAAGAAGAAAGGAGGAAGAAGACGCGATGACTTTACCTGTGCTGGTAGTGTTTTAGTGTGAACTGATGTGTTTTAATTTGATTTCATTTATAATGTTGCGCGCGTAATGGCGAATGACTGGTGGAAGAGGAAAAGAAGCAGCAATCTCGCGTGATTTCTCTGTATGTCTTCTGAGTAGATAGTTGATAGTCAGCGCATCGTCTTGATGTGTTCTCTTCTTGTCCGTGTGTATTGCTGCTGTTTTTCAAAATGAGCCCTATTTCTCACCATCTAGCCCGTGCTTCGTTTTTAATTCTAGAAGAATATGAGTTTCCTTTGATGGGCGACCCTAGGAACTGAAGGGCCAAATAAGAAATATTAATATGTTTACTAAAAAAAAGTGAGTAGATTTTCTTTTATTTCAGCGAATCAGTAGACCCGGAACGAAATCAGTAGATCTACTGATAAATCAGTAGACCCTGGCAACACTGGACGAAAAGTTCCGATGCGGAGCACGCCTTAGCAGCTCGACGCACGTCTTGCCGAGGTCAGCAGCAGAGCAGAAAATAATAATAATAATAATAATAATAATAATAATTTTGTTGCAAATATGAAACAAGAAAGCAAGTCTGTCAAAAGCCAAAAGCGGCTTGTTAAACTAGACTTGGCATCGACGTAGAGAAAGAACAGTTATATATATACATTGCTTAAGACAAAAGTAAACACAAGTTAGAAAAATTGCAAACAATCCTGAAAAAAAAAAGAACGCGCAAAAAAAAACATATACCATTAAGCAGAATGGTTCTGGAAAATTAACAAGCAACATAGGTAGAAAAGAAAATACAAAACATCGCATAAAACACAATACTACTAACTTGCCGAAAAGAACAAACCACAAAAATATATTTTACGACTCATTTATAAATACGCGCAATAAGTCAACTAAAAACACAGGCGAAAAAAAACAACACAGGCACCATATATGTACGTGCATATCTGAAAAGAGCAGTGAAATGAAATATTAAAGGCTGAGTTTTTAAGGCCTTAGCAGATCGTTCTTAGTAGTCTTTTAAGTTTACGTTTTGAATCTAATTCAAAAAAGGTGTTTAATGTTTACGTTGGCAAAACCTTGCGCAGTGTTCTTTGTAGATGTTTGTCTCTACTTCCGTATCATGTTTTGGCTGTATGCTTTTGCTTTTGGCGGGGGACGTTGAACAGAACCCTGGCCCGAATGAGCGTTGTGAATTGGGCACTCAGACTGATTCTTGCGAGTGCTCGTCAGTGCTTCAGTCGGTACTGCGTATCGAACAGGGGCAATTGCAGCTGCTGACAGCATTGCAAGTCATGCAGCTATGGCAACAGACTGTTGAATGTAAGATGACGGGTCTGGAGGGAAGGGTAACTTGCCTCGAACAGCGCCGTCCGCTGTATACGGACAATGTAATGGTATGTCTCAAGATATCGCTCCTCGTAGACAGACTCCGTAGAGATAACCTTTTCTTCGGCTTGCCAGACAACCAATCGGAAACATGGGATCAATCGGAAGACGCCGTGCTATCTATGGTTACTGAAACTATGGGCCTCGTGATTGAGAAACCAAATATTGAACGAGCTCACAGAATCGGTCGCTTTCAGTCCAACAAGAACCACCCCATTGTTGTGAAATTCTGTCGCTTTAAGGACAAATAGACTATTCTTGCCCAGGGGCATAAGCTCAATTCTACTCTGTTTGCTGTGCGGGAGGATTTTTCCGCTCCGATTCGTCATGTCCGCGGGAAACTGCTTGCCTTTGCAAAACAACAAGAGTCGCCATACAAGCTGCGGTATGACAAGCTGTTGCTCGGCGGCTGCTGTTACATCTATGATACTTCTTCTGACACCGTCATCCAGTCAAGAAGATAACTATATCGCAATTCGAGACAGGCAGTGGCGGCGGAGCACTTACTTGTGCATCCCGCGGATTTACCCTGCGCCCCTCGGCCTATAGCGAGATAAGTGTCTTGCTTGTCAACTGTCGAAGCACTAAAAATAAGGCCGATTCATTCGCTGGCCTTATCGTCTCGGTACAAGCTCACATTATCATTGGCACTGAATCCTGGCTGGATGATAGCGTCAGTGATGCTGAAGTTTTCCCTGCATCATTCCAAGTTTAAAGACGCGACCGGGACACCCATGGTGGTGGCGTTTTCCTACTCGTTGATAAATCCTTCCCAAGCGCACCTGTAGAAACTAATGATGATTGTGAGACTGCGTGGTGCAAGGTCATGTTTTACAATGGTGAACATATCTCGTTTGGTGCTTTTTATCGTAGCCCCAGTGGGGGCAGCCTTTCTCCTTTCAAATCGCTTTCTCATACAATGCTGAATTTAAATTCGAATTTTTTATTGGGTGGTGATTTCAATATGCCTGATATACAGTGGACTAACAATTCACCCGTGCTTACTTGCCACTCTGCACTTTCCCTTGAATTTAGTTCTATGGTCGCCACTAACGGTCTTTATCAGTTTGTGAATTTCCCCACACGTCGTGCAGGTGACTGTGCATCAACGCTTGACTTGCTTTTTTCCAATTCCACCAGTTTAGTCCAATCAGTCTTACAGATTCCAGGTATAAGTGACCATGACGGTGTCTTAGCTAAAGTTTCTTTTGGACGACCAATTGTCGTGCTTTCCCCTCCTCGAAGGGTGTACATTTTCGATAAAGGTAATTACGGCTTGATTACGCATAATCTGGAAGATACATTTGAGGAGTTTGTGGCGATCAGTGCCACGTTCAGTGTTGAAGATCTTTGGAATCTATTTAAAAACAACTTACTATCGCTTATTGATTGCCACATACCGTCAAAAATCGTTTCGGGTAAAAAAGGACACAGCAAGCCGTGGTTTACCAGCGAGATCAAGCGCTTACTGAATCGAAGATGTCGCCTCTTTCGGAGGTACCTAAGCCAGAGGACGGATTAAATATTTAACAGGCTAGATATTCCAGAGAAGGAAATTAAGCTGAAAATAAAAAGTGCCAAAGATCACTTTTATTCCTCCCTAGGTGAAAAGCTTAGGCGTAGCCCGAGGGAGATGTGGAAGTTTGTAAAATCTAATGGCCAAGAAGATAGTACTATCCCTCCTATTTTAGCTGAACAAGGTTATGTCATTAATGATGTCGACAAAGCGAATTGTTTTAATGATTACTTTCAGTCAGTTTTTGCAGTTACTACAAGAAACATTCTTTCGGAACCAGCTTCTTGTAATTTTGAGGCTATGTCAGATATCACTCTATCGTATGATGGAGTGTTCAAACTTCTTTCTGAACTAAAGGCTAACTCTTCCACTGGGCCAGATCATATACCTTGTTCTGTTTTAAAATCTTCTGCACCCATTATTGCCAAGTTTCTGGTTGTCTTATTTAATTTATCCCTGTCGTCAAAGAAACTGCCTCAGGAATGGCAATTCGCGAATGTTGTTCCTGTGCATAAGAGTGGTCCCCGTTCTTTGGTTTCTAACTATAGACCCATTTCACTAACCAGCGTGTGTTGCAAGACTCTTGAACATATAATTTACTCTAACATATTTCATCACTTGCAAGCAAATAATTTTTTTGTCCAGTTTCAACATGGCTTTAGGGCAGGCTTCTCTTGCGTCACACAGTTAGTCGAATTTTCGTATGATGTGTTTTCTTCTTTTGATTCTGGGAAGCAGGTTGATTGTACGATGTTAGACTTTAGCAAGGCTTTTGATACCGTTCCACACTCGTTATTGCTTTTAAAACTCTCATCTTTAGGTTTACCTGTTTCTGTCCTTAGTTGGATAGCAGACTATCTTACCGGTCGGTCGCAAAAAGTAGTCATTGATGGCTCAGAATCTTACTTTGTTTCCGTAACGTCGGGTGTTCCCCAAGGATCTGTGCTTGGTCCGCTTCTGTTTTCAACTTATATAAATTATATAGGCCTCGGAACTACATTCAAAATAAGATTATATGCAGATGATTGTGTGTTATACAGGGATATAAATAACCAGGATGATGCTGCCGCTTTACAAACTGATCTTGATCAAATACTCACATGGTGCAACAAATGGAAAATGAAACTGAATTATGCAAAGTGCAATTGAATCTGCTTTAGCAGAAAGCGTCTAAACATAGAGACTAATTACTATCTAGATGCCAATCAGATTACCTTGGCGAAGGATGTGAAGTATTTGGGTGTCATTTTTTCATCTAACCTAACGTGGAGTTGTCATGTTGAATTTATAACGATGAAAGCAGGACGGGTACTTAACTTTATAAAGAGAAACTTTAAACACGCACCTCGTGACGTGAAAGAAATACTATACATTTCTAACGTACGTTCCCTCTTAGAATATGCCGCTGTAGTATGGGAGTCCGACACTAAAACCTTATTTATAAACTTGAGGCCATCCAAAATCGCTCTGTCCGTTTTGTTACTAGCTCTTATCATTTTCATACCAGTGTCACGGCATTAAAAAAACCCTTGTCATGGGACTCGCTCGAACTTCGCCGGGGGTTATCAAGGTACTCTTTTCTAAATAAAGAGGTTCGTGAACGTACCGGCATTGATAAGAACCTCTACCTAAAACCACCTACTTTTACTTCCCGGAGATTAGATCCCTCGAGGAAAATACGGGAAATATCATGCCGCACATCTGTTTTTCAATCGTCATTTTTCCCACGAACAAGAAATCAGTGGAATAGGCTCCCCGAAGCTGTCGTTTCGGCTTCGGATGAAACATTTGATTGTCTTTTAAGTCGTTACTTACACGAGAATGATCCATGACTGATGTATTGTTTTGCATTGTGCTGATGTTAGCAGCTTACAGTAGATACGTGTATGTTGTGTTCAATTTTTTTGTGTGTGTGTGATTGCGCATTGTATTATTTGTAGCAGATGTCACCATGTATTGATAGTTTTTGCATCTCCATTTGTGTATTTGTTGTGTTTACATGTAAGTTACCCCCCTACAATAATGCCCCCAGGGCGAAATGTAGGTAACGAATAAATAAATAAAAATAAATAGTATTGGAAAGGCCGTTAAAAATTTCAGGGACATAAAACGAGCGCAGTCGTTGTCCACACTTTGTATACACACGTGGGATAATGAAACGTTCACCATCTCTTAGAGAGCAATGTACCACCCTAGGAATTTTGAAAGGGCTTGACCAAATATGTTTACTAATAACAGACCTTTGGAAAAGAGTCGGCAAACGAGGAAGACATAAATATTCAAACAAATCCTCACTTGGAATATTTATAGATGTATACGCTACGCCTTTTAAAATGCTTTTCAAGATGCTATCAATTTTATCTTGCCAGAGCCTAGAACACTTTGCGTAGACAGTAATGCCATATCTCAACAGACCATACGGTAAAGCATTCGCAGTAATTTTTCTAACACAAAGAGGGAGAAACATTTTGGTAGAGTATAGCATACATGGTACACTTCGTATCTTTTTAGCAACGTAACTAAGGTGAGAGTTCCAGAACATATCACAGTCAAGATAAATTCCTAAATACTTATTTGTATGAACATATTCGAGAGGATTACATCTGCAGCTCGTGCAGTTTGACGAGTGTAGCACGAAAGGAACATGTGAACTCATACGTTTTAAAGGATTATCGAAACACTTCAGTTTGGTTTTATGAATGTTGATTTTAATAAGATTGGCGTCAAACCAGTTCATTACCTGGGTAGCATTAGCTTGCAATAGGTTAATCGCACTGTTACAATTTATATGCGTTGACACTAACAGCGTATCATCCGCGTATTGAAATATTTGACTTCCTGAGGCAGATTTCGCGAGGTCGTTTACGTACAAATTAAACAAAAGTGGCGACAAAATGGAACCCTGGGGTACTCCTGCTTTCAAGGACACTTTGGCGCTACTGGTATTGCAAACTGAAACATGCTGCGTCCGGTTTGCTAGAAAATCTTGAAGTAAGTTGAAAAAGCGCCTCTGAAACCGTAGTTAAAAAGTTTTTTCAGAAGCATTTCATGATTGATAGCGTCAAACGCCTTAGCAACGTCTAAAACAGAACGCAGGCATATATTTCTTTTTTTCAAACGTGCTATGTAATGAATTTACGAGGTCTTCCAGTACAGATTCGGTGCCACGTCCCGCAATAAAACCGTACTGCGACAAAGCTAATAAATGAAACTTATCAATAAAAATTATCCTAGTTTTCAAATTGTGTTTTTCAAGTGGCAAGGCCAAGCACGGAAGAATATAGATCGGCCGGTAGCTTTCTATGTTGTTTCGCGTGCCTCCTTTGTAAAGTGGTGTCACGATAGCACTTTTAAGGCCAATAGGAATGATCCCTGAATTGACAATACCGTTTAAAATATATAGTAAAATATTACTCATAACATCAAAATTGGGCCTTAAGTCGCAAGGACGAATATTGTCCGCTTCAGGCGCCTTGTTGGGCTTAAAGCTAAAACAAAATATACGTAAATGTTGTACAGTCATGATGGAAAAAAAGGCGGATGACAAACTCGAATATTGCAAATTAATGGGCGTGATAAGATCGTCCTGTGCCGCATCTGGAACGGTAGCAAAAAAGCGATTAAAAGTGTCAGCGATATGCTACTTATCGGAGCCAAAATATTTTGCAATTGAATTATCTCTAGATGACTTGCCGGGACATCCTTTTACTTCATTTACAATAGCCCATGTTTTGGAAATGTCATGACGAGATTGGAAAATTTTTGTTGGAAATGTTGGCGTTTTTTGGAACGTACTAATGCATTCGCGCGATTTCTAAGACTCTGGAATTGTAATTTTAACTCTTTGTTATGGGAAAAAAAAACGACACCTCGCCCATAAGACGTCTTTTTTCTTGATAACTGAAAGGACGTCAGCAGTTAGCCAAGGTTGATTTTGTTTGCGTCTTTTGATCATAATGGTTTTCGTGCTAATTGCTTTAAAATTTTCGAGTAGATCAACTAACTTAGCATAGGCGTCATAAAGGTCGGAATTTTCGATAAGCCTATTCCAGTCATAGTTGGAAATCAGTTTATCAAGTCGACTCGAAT
>JAZHYW010001326.1:0-101547 GCA_037355805.1 Ixodes ricinus
GTTTTAAAGTTCCGTCAAAAACATCGGCTCGGCAACGTCGCATTTTTACGTAACAACGAAAAAAGAGTTTATTGTTGTTGCAATATAAGTGAACATCAGCGCAATCAAAATATAAATATAATTACTTGCATTACGCGGACGATTGTAAATCGATGAACCGGCGCTCATGGTTTTCCAGAAACAGGCTGCCACTGCTGCAAACTGGCGTGCCCATGCCCTCGATCTGTACGTTAAGTATTAAACGGGCTCCAGAGAGCCGTTTGAATAAACCGGTACAGCTTGCCGGTAGCCGGACACCCACTTGTGCAATATGGTCACCGGTTTGAGCAAACGTGCGCCAACTTTGCCCAGACGAGTGACCCATTCGCCCAGACTAGTGACCCGTTTGCCAAATGAGTGACCTGTTTGAGTGACCTGATTAGGATGACCGTTATGGCTCATACAGGGGACCCCTTTGAGCCATACGAGCGACTTCTTTGACAAACTGGTGACCGGTATGGCTAAACTGTTACCGGTAGGAACCCGTATACTTTCATATAGGCGCCAAATGTTTTTTTTTTTTTCAGTAGGGTATACTCTTTCAGATTATCTATCGAATTATCCTGCGTCTATTCTCGAGGCTGCCGGGAGAATAATTTCCACGAAAGTAATTCCATTATAGTCTAGAATTGCCACGGTTCTTCTTTTCTTTGAAATCTTCTCATTCTTTAATTGCTTAGAGTGCCTCTTCACAATTCGCTGATCGCTTGCACGTTTGTACTTGTGTACAGTATAGGTTGTTATAAACTTCTAGGGAAGTGAAAACAATATTTGTGTCTGTGTTCCTGCCCATTTGCAAGCACTTGCGCGAGCACATTATTTCTACAGGTTTGCTCATGTTGTAAATAGGTTTATCAGTTTTGGGACGTCTTAAATAACTTAAAGATAACCAACCTTCCCAACGATACCCATTTAGGGTTAGCAAATAATTTGCCTGACTAACCGAAGGGCGCGTTTAAATGTGTCGTCACGTGCCAGGTCGAACGGGCACCCGTATCAAACGGACACTCGTACCAAATGGGTACGGTATCAAACGGGTACCGTTTGAAACGTATACTATCTCAAGCGGGTACCGTTTGCAAACGGGTACCCGTATCCCATAATCTCGTTTGATACCAGCGGATCGACAAGTTTGATACTCGTTTGATTCAAACGGAATCAACCAGTTTGCCACCTGTTTGAATTTCAAACGGTTTTTTTTCGTTTATTTAGTTGTGATTGAAAAAATAAAAGTGCAAAATTTATATACTCTATTTGATTTTTGTTCATGAGTAACACTAAGTGAAATAAGATATAGAAAGATTGTTCGTCGTGCTTCTAGGTGAGGAACAAAGAGTGATGGGGGTTTTCTTTTATTACGAAAAAAGCAGGTGCCATTATTTTATTGGCGAGGTCAAATGAAGACCTGCAGCGCTGGAGCAAGGACAAAAACTGTCATTCAACGTTTTCATGAAACGTTGTTTTTATAAGAACCTTAGATATATTTTTATTTAGAATCTTTGTACTTCATGGATCTACATGGTTCTTTCCCAACATCTACGCAAGGAAACAGATGGATAATAGGCGCGACCGATTATCCAACACGGCACGCCGAGACGAAAGCCCTTCCATTAGGTACGGTTGTTGAATTCACCCAGTTTTTCATCGAGTCCAATGTGCTCCGGCACGGCGCCCCTGAAGGCCTCATTACAGGGCGTGGATCATCGTTGATTGCACAGCTGACCCAAGAAATCGTTCGGCTGAGCCACACCGGCCACCGTCGTACCACTCCGTACCACCAGCAGAACAACGGACTGACGGAGAGAGTCGAAAAAGACAATCGCCGAGGTCTCTACGTAGGTCGACGTAGAACACAAGACGTGGGACGAGGTGCTGCCCTACGTCACGTTCGCCTAATACACGGCGGTTCAAGAGACGAAACTGAATTTATAAATTTCCAGCTGGCACATGGTCGGAAGATAATGACTATGCTCGACGCGATGCTGCCCCATGCGCCAGCTAACGATGAATGCGACGACGCCCACAAGGTTCCTCAACGGGTCGAAAAAGATGCAAGGGCTTTTTTTCTCTAATATTCATATTCGGAATTAACGGAACATTGCTATAAGCGAAGAGGTTTAATTAAGTTACTACGTTCAGTGTGCTCAAGTTCGGTGCAAATTGAAAAAAAAACGGTAAAAAGTCCTTGCAGGGGCCCTTTAACGTATGTGCTCATGCAGTATTTACGATTCGTAATCATCAAATCCGGATGGACATTTAAAAGGACACTCATTTGGTTGGAAAGTTTAAGCATGCCTTGGTTAGTCCGTATTTTTTTCTGTCGTGCAACTTGTTACTCTAACATTATTTGTGTGTTCCTTTGAGATATACTGTTCGAAAAAGGCAGTTGGATTATTCTTGAATTCATGATATATCAGTTAATGTTTTATTTACATTTTTTAACGTTAATATTATGTATATTACAAGTTTCAATCTGCTCTGCACCAAGTACAGAGTGTCTGTAATGTTTTCTCTTAAAAAGGCAGTAGTGTGAGCGTTAGTGGATTATTCTATCATATAATCGATACTTTATTCGACGGGGCTGTTGTTTTTTATATGTAAGACAGATGTTGCGCAGGATGTCGATTCTTGCTCTGGGTACAGAGAAAAAACAATACCAATTAAGATATACTTTCGTGCAACACATCGCCAACTCACTTGCACGAAACGACTGTTGGAATAATGTTGCCATGGTGTTGCATTACGATGTCCTCTTGAATAAAATTATTCAGTGACCTAAAATAAGAAAAAAAGAAAGTTGTAGTACTTTCATTTTTCGGGCATTTTGGCTTTGAGCCATAATGAGAAATTTGTGAGGCGAGTTGTGTTTGGTACTGATTTGTTTTAGGTTTATTTCCGAAAAATATTATTAGTGCCGGCAGCATCTAAAATTATATCATCAGCAAACAGTACGTTGAAAACGTCATTAATATATATTTAGCAATAAACACGTGTCCAAAATAAAACCTTGCCCAACACCGTATTTTGTTTTGCCAATATTCGATCTTGCTTCATTAGAATCGGCAAATAACATTTCATTTAATAAAATGTATAAATTAAGTTGAGTTCATTCTCTCTGATGCAATACCTAATATGTTTCCAGCAAGTTAATTTTATTTGATCAGATTTGTTTTTTACTCAATAAAAACTCCAACTGTATAAATTGGTGGTCAAAGTTACCAAATATTTTCTTTTATATGCCTAATAATGTCATTTCCGTTTATTTTTGCTTTTGAATCCCGTAATGTGGCTGCGCTATAATATATTTTATATAAATAATTAAGATAAACGTTCACTGATTACCCGATTTATCATTTATATAAAAAGAGGCGTAATCTGAATAGGCCTCTAACTGTTTAAATACTTTGGATCCCTTATTTGTGTATTACTGTTATTCTTGGAGTTTTTAATCTATCAGGGACACCGGTACTCACTGAGTAGGTGGCATGCAAGAGAGTGGTTGTGTAATAAGTAGGGCAACTGATTTTATAGGTTGACCTTTCAATCAATGAATATTTCGTTAGTTTTTGTAAATGGCTTTAAACATCAATTTCAGCAGCAGGGAAAATGGATGTTACATTATGTGATGGATATAATAAAAAAGTTTGTACTAAGCATTTTTTGCAGTGATCGCACTGTAGGTGTCGGTCTCCAAGGATTGCACAATACATTGGTCAGCAAGCGTAATTACATTGAAGCACGTGCCTTCAACTACAACCTCAGTAACACCGGCTAGCTGCTTCTTACTTTTTTTTTATTCGTGTATGAATGTGATTTATACAGGAGTGTGTCAGTTTACCTCCGGATATTTATTTTCGTGCAAAATTCATGAATAATAATTCCTCTTTTTAATTGGCAATTATCACATACAATATATATATATAAATATAATTGGCCATTATCACATGCTATATACAATAACATCGTAATTATATTTCACAGTACAACCCAATAACATGTGAAGTTTAGAAGTTCACCGAACTTTATATTTTATTAAAAGTTTTTGTTTTGTTTTTATACTGCGAATACTGGTGTGAAGCAAAGCAAACACTAGATGTATAGCGTAGTTCTAGCACTTTCCCGCGACGTAAAGAAAATCGCTTTTTTTTTTTTTTGTTGAGGTCGGCTTTAGTTGCGATGCGTATAGTATTCGATAGCCATTCCGTTTCCTTACGTAGCAGTAACGACTTCTGCGCCATGTTGATTTATAGCCCTGTCACAAAGTTGTTTTGTTTTTTTCACTGGCTTCCAAAGAAAGGGCTTTGAATATATCAAATATTCCAGCAGATAGATGTTACAACTCTTGCTGTCTGATGCAAAGTATGTTTATGATTCTTTTCGTTTGCTTTGTTTCCTTTATTGAGGACGTTTTTTTTTCTAGTTTTTTGATGATGGACTGCTTGAATGTCGTTTTTTTAGATGTGTGTTTTTCAGTTTCTGAGCAACATTACCGTGTTTTGTTATCAGGTTCGTATGTTCCGTGACTGAAATTCATTGCACTTCGAGGTATTTTCACCTACCCTACTCCTCAGTATTGATGTAATTTTGTTGTAATCTCTATTTTATTTTCGAAATTTTTTTCACTTTTCGCGCTTTTAAAAGCTGATTAATGTCCATCTTAATTATTGTTCCTCACCTTTGTTGCGCAATAAGCTTTCCCTTAACTGCGAAATAGTTGTGTAACTTTCGTTGCACATTCTGCTCGATATTTGCACGCTTGGTGTCTCATCGGCATTTTTTTCTAGGAGCGCAAGTACTTTTAAATGTTTCGCACTTTCGAGAAGTTTCTTTTGTGAATTTCGTACTTATCATCCGACGATGCCTTTACCGCAATGTTACATTTCGAGCGCTTTTGAAATAGCCTTCATGTTCCGCAACAACCACAATTCTTCTTAGGCAGTCCATTGTTTTTTTGTGTTTTTTTCCCAGAGAGCGTTCGCCTAAACCACACCCGAGCACATTCCTTGATGCCAGCTGTAAGCACAATCGACGGATCTTATATAGTAATAAATATATTTATTTCCATCCAAAGAAGGAAATGTTGGAGCAAAAGCGTAAAAGACCTTCAACAAGAAGCTTGACTTGTCTTCAACTAAGCCCATAGGCAGGAATTGAACAAACAATTTTCGTGCAATGAAAACGACACTCATACACCAAAATTACACATTAGCAAATAAAATAGCCGAAACAAAACACAGAAACTTTATAGAAGTAAGAAGTTGCTGCGACACACTTTAGGAGATATTGCTTCTAGATTTCTATTTTTTCTCCAAAACTATTTAGAAGTTTAGGAATTAAATAACAAAACATGTGCTGGCCAAAATATAACCTGCATGTGGGAATCTTCCAATATACATTATGGCGGGTAAACTAACCCGTGTTATGGTCTTCTAATGCAGCTATTTCTTTTAAAAGAACTCGAAACTTTGTTTTTTTCTATTCTTAATGGTGATAACCAATTTACAGTGAGATAGGTGATAAATTTGCACCATTTGCGGGCTACTGAACATGCTCTTAGTCTGAGAAGCATAAGGCGCTATGAAGATGGTTGGCAGCATTTTTGTTTTATTTAATTAAATTTTGTTTAGGTTGGATGCCGTGGTTCGGCCCCAGACGAGGTTTCAAAACTCAAGAATGAGTAAAACAAAGCATTATAAATATTCATTTTCACGCGAAATCGCAGGATTTATCTGTGTAGGTATGGCAGACCACCAAAACGTAACAATTTGGATACACATATTTTCCATGGCTGTCACAAGTCATATTTTTAAAACAAGACACGGAGTGTTACAAAATTACCCACGATGTCTATCACGCTTGTGTCAAATACCGTAGGTTTTGGGAAACACGAGAACATACTAGAATTTGAGCGCGCAACACGAGAATGTAAAAGAGGCCGATGGGTGGCTGTAGCAACGCGTTAAATGACTTGACTGGTGAGAGCACCCACATTCAGAAGGAAATCGTACGATTCGTTGAAAAGATCTACGAATCAAACCTGATCCATCTCGGTGCGCCGTACTGTCCGGAATAATTTTGTACGAAATCATTTTGGCTACGATTGGTTTAGCTTATTTTGCCTAAGTCGTGATATGGTTAGTAGATCTTCCTATCAATAGCCAAATTGAACCAGGATTTCGCAGTCAGCATTGAGGTCTGGTAATGGCCCTAGCCTAAGCGATTAGTTTTGGATAATTTGCACTGTTTGATTCGAATGTCTAGCAAATCCCCTGAAGTCAAATGAGAGCTAAATATATCCGTCAATGTATTTAATTAAGAAAGGGGGCACCATGAAAAACCGGAATTTTGTTTTGCATAGTCGTGTATTGTTTTAGGTTTTTGTTTTAATGATCAAACTTTAAAGGCTTTGAAAGTTCTCTCCGCCTGATCGAATACACGTGGGGAGACTTTCTTTCGATGCTCCAAACAGCCTTAAACTTGTCAAATTTGATGCCTTTCGGTACTTCTGTCTTTTTTTTTCTTGATTTTAATTGAAAAATGTTGTAATCCGGGAAGAAATGACGCAGGGGGCGAGGTCGGGTGAATAAGGTGGGTGGAGTACAAGGGCCTTGCCGTTTATGAAAAAATTGCTAAATATTCGAGGCTGGGTTGACCTGTTGTCATGGTAAATGAACCAGTCTGCTTCATACCACAACTTGTGTAGTCATTTTGCCCACACGTGAGTTATGAATATTTATTGACCGAAAATGGCTTGACCACCTTTAAACATTTTTTATTCAACCAGTCTTCGCCCGAGGTAATTTTTTTTTATTTCACTGGATGAGAAATAAAAAATAATTATAAAAGACACACTGTTTTCGGATGTGGAGGATGTACAACAAAATCGTAAGCACTGAAAAGTATCAACATCGACAAGTTTGAAGTTTGTTTTGAGCACTCAAAGGAACGTCTCTACAGGTGCATTGCATCAGGCGGAGAGTGTTTTAAAGGCGATTGAAATTGAACTTTAAAGAAAAAAATGAAAGCCGTTTACAACTCCCTGTAACGCCGAATTAGAGCGCAGCTCTTGAGGAGCAGGAAGGCACGGGGGTCACGTGACCCAGGGGGGGGGGGTCACGTGGCCTGGGGGTCACGTGACCTCGAGGAGGGGGGAGTTTCCCGCTAAATCTAGCGGGGAAAATTTCCCGCCATGATTTAGCGGGGAATTGTCCCCGCTAAATCTAGCGGGAAATTTAGCGGAAAATTTTCCCCGCTAAATTTAGCGGGGAAAATTTTCCGCTAGATCTAGCGGGGAAAATTTCCCGCTAGATTTAGCGGGGAAAATTTCCCGCTAGATTTAGCGGGAAAATTTTCCGCTAGATTTAGCGGGGAAAATTTTCCGCTAAATATAGCAGGGAAATTTTCCGCTAGATTTAGCGGGGAAAATTTTCCGCTAGATTTAGCAGGGAAAATTTTCCGCTAGATTTAGCGGAAATTTTTCCGCAGATTGAGCGGAAAAATTTTCCGCTAGATTTAGCGGGAAAATTTTCCGCTAAATTTAGCGGGGAAAATTACCCATCATGCACCGCGCGGTTACGCCGACGCCGACGCCGACGGCGACGCCGCTCAAGCCGGAAACAGGCGCCTAAGAGCTGCGCTCTAAAAATACTCGATTTAGTAAAACAATAATTACTATATCTTTTGGGTCCTCCATTGTGCACAAGGTATTACCTTACCCAAAGTTTATAAAAGCAGGGGCTCAAACAGAAAACCTGCACATAACTGTCCTTTCAACTTCATTGCCCCGGCAAAACACATCTGTAGGGCTGCCTTCCTTACCGAATTAAGATAACTAAGATAACTCTGTTGGAAATATTCATAACCCGTTTTATACCGTTTTTCATAGCTTCATCAATGAACCGCTTGGTGCTGTGAATGCATGGTTTTCTGCATAAAGCTGCCGAGCGCACAGGCCTCTACAACTTCCTATTCTGCTCGTTGGTGCGTCGACCTTGCAGAAACCATCGTAGTAGTGAACCATTCTCGATATTTTACAAAACGCGCACATGTGCTTTCGTGTCACCCACTATAAGGGCCCACGCCCTCGTGTCGCTCGCTTTCCCGTCGGGGTTCTCGTGCAGTGTGCTTCCGAGTTATACGTATCTCTTCAGGGCCAAATAGGTTTGGAACATGTTCGAAAAATGAAAGGTGATTATCATTTTATTACCAACAAAGTATTTAACCTACTCTGAAATCTGTCGAACTTGTGTCTAGAGCTCTAGCTCAGGGTTCCCAGAGTGCATAAAGCTCTAAGAATTATAGCACAGAATACTAACAATTTAAAGCTCGCATAGAGATATTCTTTATTTCCATGTTGCGGTGAGTTAAAGAAGGCTCTTGGTGTAAAGATTAACGCAACAGGCCATAATCCACTGCACTATGACGTGCTTTGGAAGGCAGCCCATGACGTGCTCAAAGCGTTTTTTGTATTAAATCAGTGAGGGCAGCCTTGTTTATTTCGAGCGTGGAAGCAGGATTGCATAGATTCGCTTCGGAAGTCTGGTATAAGCGCTACACTCCATTACATAGGGTTACCCAAGCCACCAGGCTCGATCAATAATCGACGTCAAAATCGACGCCTATACGTAGCAGTCTAAACTTTTCGTCAAACATGTATTTCACAGGTCGTTTTTTTATTTTGCAAAATTACAGAGCGTAGCTTTGTTTTTGTGCAAAAATGGGTCAAGAAACTTGCAAGTGTTTACGGCGGGCGGCGACACAGACGACAGGGGTCCAGTAGCGGGCTGTGTTTGGCGTTCGTGTTGATGAACTGCGCTCCCTCCTTATCGTGACGGCTCGCGGCCACCGTAGTTCATCAAAATTAACATAATCTTTTGAAACGTATATTTGGCTAAAAAATAAATGCAGACAATAAACGCAACACTTAAAGTAAAGAAAAAAACGCCTCTGCATAACAACGGCGCTTTTGCTGCCAACGGATTTCGTCCGCATGTCGTCTGCTATATTTCGCTGGTCGGCTGCACCTTCAGCGCTGCTCCCGACGCCATCTATCAATACGAACGCAAAACACACCCCGCTTCTGGACTTGGCCGTATGTGTCGCCGCCCGCCGTGGACCTTGACAATTTTCTTGGCACTTTTTTTACAGACAGAGATTCTTCGCTTTGTAATTTTACAAGAAAAAAACCGACGTGTGAAATACACCTTTGACGAAAAGTTTCGATTGCTACGTGCAGGCATCGATTTTTACAGTTTATTTGAGATCGAACCTGTTTAGTTGGGTAACCCTATATTTGCCGAATCACTGCATTTAACCTGTATATGTAATATATATATATATAACAATAAAAAAACATGTTTGCAAATAACCAATACTGTTTTCAGTCAGGAAGACCTACAGTGAATCACTTGGTCTATCTGGAAACAATACTCCTTGGAGCCTTTTTTTATAAAAAAACAATTGCAATTTTTTGCAGTCTTCGCTTTAGAAAAAGCGTATGGCACTACACGGAGCTTCGGAATGCTTAAAGACCTGGCACCTCTGGTATTCGGGCTGATTGCTGAATCATAAAACATATTTCGACGTGCATAATATTCCGGTTTTGACTGGGCAGTACACCGTCGAATTTATTTGTTCGGAAAAACGGAGTTCCAAGTTGGCCATTTTAAGTGTCACCATGTTTGCAGTCAAGATGAACTGTAATGCCAGGATACTCCGGAAGATCATCTACTCATTGTGAGTAGACGATCTGCACACCATTTGTTCTCCTTTTAACACTTCCAGCTGTGTATGCCAATTTTATTTAGGCTTAAATATACTGGGCACTTGGAGCAGACGAAATGGTATTAGGTTTCCCAGATAAAGAATTTGCGTGACTTTTTCTTTAGGCCGTGGGTGACCTCTTCATCTAGACCTGAACTTAAATGGCCGCACTTATATATTATAACCCAGCATTAATTTCTGGGCATAATTTTAACAAGAGATCCCCTTTTATGTTTCACCCGAGGTTTCTTCAAAATAAAAAATCTCTTGGAAATATTAACCTGCTGAATTGTTTAGGGAAGATGTCATAGGGATCCAATCGAAAGTCTATTCTGCGACTTCACAATTTTCTTGTGTGGTCCCCTTTTGAGTATGTTTCCTTAGTACATTGGCCAGCAAGACTATCGTCTCTTAAGATTAGAAATACATTGGATGATCTCGATTTGTGGCTCTCCACGGGTATATTTCGCGCGTCCCCAAATGAAAGTTTATATGCGAAGACCAACAAGCTGTTATGGATAAAATAAGGCAATGTCGGAGCATGATATATACCTAGGAAATTTTACCTAACTCTTTCTATAAACTTATTATGCATTAAAACTGCTAGGTTTTACCGCCTTCTTGGTAGAAAAACACAGAATTGTAGTTTCTATTAAGTCTACTCCTCGCAGATTATCGCACATTTCACCGATTTCTCTGGATGGAATATACTCAACTGGCTTATTCAGCTAAATGACAATATCGATCCCTCGGTTATTCTGTTGCAACTTGTCACTTACAAAAATTAATAAGCCCACTGTCGCTCCGGCAGTCATACTTGAAGAATTGCACGAACTAAAGACAAAGTATGCTCATTGTTTCCAATTTTTATAAATTAGTCTACCGTTCTTCGGATGCGCTGCGCAGTTGGACAACTTTACCATGGTTAAACGTCTTAGTTCGGGTCACAATGTATTTGCAGCAGAAACGTCTACGGCCAACTTACGAGTTGGTTATATCAGACAAAAGCGAATAATAAAGTCGATCATATCTGTAGACTCGAAAATTGTGATCTCAGCGAGTATCTCTCTCAAGAACATAAAGTACAAAGTCGTGCAGCTTGTGCGTGCCAGGATAATTTCTGGACTAAAGAAAGAATACTATATTATGCATTGTTTCCCTTGGCAAATACAAATATATTTAAAATATATTCCAATACACTTATATTGTATTTATAGCTTACATTGAATTTGAAATACGCTAAGAGTATACGGCTCTTTAATTAAATCGAAAATATGGTAGATAAATTTACAATCCAAGCACATTTCAAATAACGTTCAAATGTATAAATACAATCTTAGTATAGTAGAAATTCCTTTCAATGGCACTCCTGAGAATATTAGTTTGAAATATTCAACACATCTGTTCCAAATTACATTTCAACTAAGCCTGAAGTATATTCAGGTGCCTAGATAATACTCCAGGATATTCAAAATATTTGGCAATTACGCTTTTGTAAATATGAGCCAAATGCATGCAAATTGATTTCATAGAAAAAAATAAACGAGGAGAATTTTTTTGGGCGCCTATTTATTTAAATGCGGCCGGGCAGGAAGACTTTATCCGCTCGTTGAGCGACGAACCAAGCGTAATCGTCCTGTTCGTCTTCGTGGTCGCCAACACAGTCGCCGTCGGTATCGTCATTGGGTTCGTCATCAAGGTCGCCGTCAAGGTTGTCGTCGGGGATGTCGTTGAAGTCATCGTCCCGGTCGTCCTTGGTCCGCCGTCAAAGTCGTCGTCAGGGTTGCCATCAAAGTCGTCGTTCCAGTCATAGCCTGTGTCACCATCAGGGACTGCGCAGTCTCGTCGTCAAGGTCAAAGATACTGCTTGTCACCGAGGCCGTAGTCGGTTGGTTGTTGACGTCGTAGCCGGGGTTTGTCTTCTGAGTCGTTGTCCACTTCATCGTTGGCGTAGTCGTCGATGTCGTCATCATGTTATCGACGAGGTTGTAGCCAGGAGCTTTGTCGAGTTTATAGTCCGGTCGTTTCTGAGGTCATAGCTGAGGTCGTCGTTGATGCAACAGTTGGAGTCGTTCTCGCATACTTTGGGGGCGTCGCCTTCACGGTCTTTGTCTTCGGAGTTATAGCGTTCACAGGTGATACGAATCCTCAGCATAGATTGCGTTACACCGCACTTCCACCAAAATGTCACGAATAAAATACAAACTTTATTAATAATAAAACAATAAATGAACACTTAGTTCCACCAACTTGTGCCGAGAAACATAATGTGACAAAGACCGCACATACTTTGACAGTAACGGAACGACGACTGACTCAATCAGCCACGTGAAGCTCCTTTTTGTAGGCACGCGATAATTTTGAAGTTTCCGAGCTCGAACAAACAACACGATTATCGACTCATCTGAAACATTCTAGTCATGCAAACAAAAGCAAGATAAAAATGACAAGCTCTGGCGGGGATTTAACCCCATCCAGCGGAGTGGGTGCCGAGCCCGCAGATGACTCAGCTATTGGCACGCGGCAATATTATGTTTTTTTGCCTGAGCAAAAAACAGAAATATTTTAAATGCATTCAAATGCACATGTAAAGGGTTTCAAGCCTACCTTGCATTTTGAAATGCGCGATGTACACGGTATTTTTTTTATAAATTGAATAAAATGTAGATAAATGCAGACACCAAAGTACATTTTAAATAAATTCCACGTATACAAATAAAATCCTAGTATAATTAAAAATATGTTCTAGTGCACTATTGGGAATTTTAATTATATACTCCAAAATATACGTTTATCGTAATAAAAACAAGTGTCGCGAAAATGCATCTAAAATAAGCCTAAAATACACTTAGGTACCTAATATCGCGTTGGTATAATCAAAATCCCTTGGAAATACGCTTTTCTAGATATCAACTAAATGCTTGCAAATGGTATTGAAGCCCTCAGAAAAACGAAGAAAAATATATTTATTTTCGGTCGCCTATTTATTTATCTCTCAGGGCAGCACAGACAACCCCAAATATCAGACTAATATTTGTCCTATATTGGTCACATATTGGTAAATAGTGTCCAAAATGTTTGACCAATATGAGAAACTGCAAAGCGGTGCTATATTGGAGTGATATTGTGGGCTCATATTGGCATTTGCTGTGGACCCAATATTGACCATTCTTAGTGCACATTTTCTAGCCAATATTTGCTACAGGGGCTTTCCCAATATTAACCAGAATTGGTGAACATTTCCTTTCCAATATTGCCTGCACGAACTGCCCCAATATTAACCCCTCTCAGTACACGTTTTTTTGACAATATTGGCTAGACGAACTTCTCCAAAGTTGACCACTATTCGTGCACATTTTCTAGCCCATGTGGCTATGGGAATTTCGCCACTATTAAGCAATATTGGTTCACATTTTCTAACCATTACTGGCCATAACAATTTCCCCAATATCGTAGTATATTGGTATACTTAATCTAGCCAATATTGGCTACACCACCTTCTCCGATATTGCCCTATATTGGTTCTCAGTTCTAGCCTATATTGACAGCATGATCCTCCCCAATATTGCTCTATATCGATCACATTCTCTTAGCCAATATAAGGCCTTCACCTTTGCCTTATAGCAACCAATGTTGGGTAATTGTTTTACCACGATGCAGCCAAAAACAGTTCTCGTTAACTTACATACAAAAATATAACAATTTTGTTTTTCATTGGACATTTTTATTATTTAGAAACACAGAAGGCAGCCAGCAAGGCTCTTCACTCTTCGACATGTGGAACAGGGTTTCGGCATTGCTCCGCTTGGTCTTGCGTTATTTCCACTTGTCCATTTGTCTTTCCCGCTTAAATTCACACTTGCCCTGTGGAAACTTGGGCCTGCCCTGCTCGGATGGTGCCTGGGTTATTCTGCTATCCTCCCGGTCCACGGTACCAGACAAGTACTCCCCCAATAGTTTTCTATGTGTCAGCGATGTATAGATGTACGTTGGCGTCGGAGGTGGCGATGTCGGCGAAACAGCAGGATCGAGCGCTGGAGCGAGACTGCCTCCGGCTCGGCACGCGGAGCCCCTTATGAACACGTTTGGGATTCTGGAGCAATCGGCGTAGAAGTTTCGGCACGTAGAACATTCGCACTTCGAACAAGCAACATGATTCTCTAGTTTTCCACAACACTAAATTGCAATAATAAATAAAAGACGCATCGCTCCCAGGAATCGAACTCTGGCTCTTTGCGTTGGAGGCAAACACGACAACCGTTGGGCCACGGCCGTGCTGTTTTTTGTTTTTTTATTGACATGGTAAGGTACAGGTAAGGCATACATATGAACCATTCACCACAATCAAATGGGCGGTGCATATTTTTTATAGAGATAAAAGTATTGGGATATGAAACTCCCCTCAAACTTTTCAATTCTTCAAGCATGGGCAACCATTGAGGGACGGTACTGGTTTTGTACACTGCTGTGAATTCACGTACAATCTGCGTGAAATACTTTCGAACAGAGAGTGCGTTAACATCCGCGTGTCTAACAGCCATGCGACATCGCCAAATGCAGCGAAGACCGGTAAGCAGGATCATATACAATAGAACAATGTCATTCGGATTTGTGTTTACAAATCTAATACCATCGTGGGGCACACGTAGGTGTTTTTAATAGTTCTCTGTGAGACATCCGATAAGAACAGGGCATCCCAACATTCCAGGAAAACATGCTCAATTGTTCCGGGATTCTTTCACAAAAAACAATTATCTCCCCATGGTACAAAAATTCCTTTGTCTTTTAAACACGCCTTCACCGGGAGCGTATGTGTATGAAGTTTAAGAAATAAGGTTTTCACCTCTGGCTGAGCGAACATTTTCTTAACTCGGCTTGGAACGTCTAGCTCACGGCGTTCACAGCACCAAGAGCGATACAAATGCACCGAGAAATGAGCGTCATATAAATCTCGGGTTAAACGTTTGCGCGTCACCCCAGACAGATAAACTAATAAAAAACGAACCGACAAAAACTGAAACGCAGTGAAGTACTTTGCCCAAGAACGCACTGAGCCGGCCAAACTAAAGATTTTACGAAGAAAAGAATAAACGAAGGCACATGTTGAGACAGTCTGGTCTGTAACACTGTACGTAGAAAAAAGATCTGCATGATTTCAGAGAAACATAAAACTGGATACAACTTGTTTGATCCAGAGGTGCGACAGCGAAAGACCACCTTCAGAAACACAACAAAAAAGGTTGTCCCAGTTGAGTCTCTCCAAATAGACTGTCAAATAAATACCCCCATAAAATACGGTGTAGCTTCTGGAGCTTCATGCGGGAACACGTGATGGCTTGGAGGACGTCACCAATTTCTGCGATTAAAAATACATTGCATACCGTGGCGCAAGTGAAAACTGATAATGCATTTCCTCAAAATTTAAGCGTTGTCTACTTGGCTTTGTCAATCACTGCTGGCCAATATGTATACATTTTTTTATTGTGCTGAAAATACGAGGAAGGTGCCAGGGAAAAGTTTATTTTTTCAAAGAGCTTCGGTCTCGCGTCCCAAAAGCCATGCCGAAACCCAACACATTTGTGCCAACAAACAGAGGCCCCGGTTGCTTCACAAAAAATTTTAATCATATACACTCTTTCAGAAATGCTCAATTTGTCGCGGCAAAACATGGCCACATCGTCCGCATACGCTAGCAATGGTACCTCCGTGGAAATTCTCTGAAAAAAAAGTATATTTTCATTTTTAATTGTGCTTCGAGAGAAGGGTTCTAGATAGATATTGAATAATAAGGGCGAAAGCGGACATCTCTGTATCACAGACGAGAGCACTTGTATGGGCTCACCTAGGCGCCCGTTAACGATCAGCTGCATAGCTACATCCGCTATACATAAATTGAACGCCAACAAGAAAAAAATCAGCAGAACCGCATCCTTTGGGAATAATTATCTACGTCAGTGGTTCCCAAATGGGGTCCGCGGACCCTAGGGGTCCGCGAAGTCACTTCTGGGGTCCGCGAGACCCTCAACAAATTTTTTTTTTTTTTTAGTTGGCACGTTTTTTGTAGTTTAGTCCGGTCGTGACTAATTTGCAACCTGCTTCCGGTACTACGACAGCAGTCCGCACGAGATCATCTCGGTCACCTCCTTTCTTTCTTCCCCACACCTTCCCGAACTACGTGTCTCGGGTGCCCCGAGGCGGGATTATCATATCGCATATCCTGACTTTCGACTGGCATCGGTGGCTGTGCCGTAAAGTCTCACCCGGTTGCCCCCCCCCCCCTCGCTGGAAGGGGTCCCCCATCACTGCCAGCGGTCCGCAAGGGGTCCCCGACACATCCATGGCTGGGAACCACTGATCTACGTTAATGCGAATAGCATCAAACGGTGCGGAGTTATGCGCGTTCGTCAGGTGGCCGGGACACTCTAGATACGCCAGCCCACTCTTGAGGCGATTCTAAATTTGTTGATACTTTCACAGCCCTGCGCACGATCTCCGCAGCCCAGCACGTGCGTTTGTGTCACTTAGGAAGGCGAGCAAAGCACGCGCCATACGCACAAACACTCAAAATGGTACCGACCAGACTTTCTGGCGTCTCAGCTAGTCTCAACCAACGGTACTCTAAACGGTTGTTTATATCTTTACCATAGGACGCGCTTTACAGCGCTGTCACAGCTACCGGTGCGCGCGCGTTCCATGCACGAGGGCTCATTCCGCTCTCGTGAGGGTGAGCACGGCCGCTACATCACCCTCTCCCGAGCGCGGGAGAGGGTGAGCTAGGGGCCGTGCTAAGCCTCACGAGAGGGAATGAGCCCTCGTGCATGGAACGCGCGATGGTAAAAATATAAACAGGTGTTTAGAGTGCTTTGAATGACTGCCTTCATAGCTCTGTGGTTAGCGCGTCTGCCTGCTGATCAAAGGGTCAACGGTTCGAATCCCGGGTCAACGGCGCCGGTCTTTTTATTTATTTATCGACCCGCGGCGTAAGAGGTTAGATAGCCAGATAGATAGATAGATAGATAGATAGATACTGTGGGAGCCGAGGGTGAAAGACGAGGCAGAGGGCACGTGACAGGCGGTCGGCGGAGAAGTCACGAGCTGGCGCGAGACAGTGCGAGCTGAGCGAGGCTGAAGCTGGTACCAGGAACGTCGGAGCCGGGCTGCCTGGCCTGGCCCATGGCGAACCCCGGAGCGGTCCACCAGCGAGGTCTGGAGCAAGACCGGTGGAAACGGCGAGCCCTGGCCATATGACCTGGGCTATGACGATCCCGGGGTGGTTCCGCAGCGAGACTCGGGCATTGATAGCCCGGGACAGCCAGCCTACGCAGCGCTGGCGTGGGAAAGGCGATCCGCAGGCCTGGACACGGACTCCGACTGTGAGCTCTGATCGACGGGCGACAACAAGGGTCGGCGTGCCTGGACTGCCGGTTCTCGACGACGGGCAACCGAGAGGTACAGTAAACCCATTCGCTGTCTTCTCGTTGCTGTTATGTCACTCCCTGGGTGACGGGCGGAGCGCATACCGATCGGGCGGCGATTATTAGTAGAGGGACCTCCATAAAGAACCCCACATTAAAATGGCGCATCCAACGTGGGGCCCGTTCGGTATGCCTCTGCTTCTAGTCGTCCCCAGGGAGTCCCACGGATTCGTTGAGCGGGTTGTTCACTAACGCTAACGATGCCCGTTGAGACAAGGTATGTTGGAATTTTGGCGACTTGTCTCACAGCAGAGCTCAGCAGGTGTCTCCTCGAATCGAGTACTTAAAGGGCTCGAAGGACGAGGTTGCGGACGCGCTTTCTCGGGTACCCCATTATAATGGTTGGCAGGAGACGAGGAGCGCGGTTAAGATGTAAGAAAGTCGTCTTCGGAGGCAGAGGAGAGCCACGGCATGTTCGCTGGAAGGCAGGATAGCGACTGGCAGGAGGGAAAACAGCCAGGACTCATTGCATATTTAGGATTTAGGCTTGGGGTGATGCGGTAGGCAAGTAAGCGCTTGTCGAGGCCCGGGGTGCAGATGGGTTTTTGTCAGTGGGTGTCGGAAAGACTGCGGGAATAGCAGTTGACACCGGGAACACTGGCGGACGAGATTGTCAGCGGGTGTCGGGTAAACTGGCGGAAATTGCGGTTGACACCGGGAACGCTGGCAGGTGAGTTAATGAGCACTATGATTTGTAACCGCTGGGCCAAGACGGCTAGTTGCTTCGCGTCACTCCAACAATCCGACGAAGGGCAGAGGGACGACTCTCCCTTGAGGGGGGTCGTTCCAAGAAAGCTACGAAATGTTTTAAATGATTCTTTCTCGACTTCACTCTGGCCGGTCGTGGCAGTGACAGCAAGACTTTTAATAAGTTATGTCGCGTCACGACCTGGCCGGGGATGAGGCGGTAGACATTTAGGTGGCTTGCAGCTGTCCAGCTTGCCTTGAGGCGTGAACGGTTTAAGCGGGCTTGCTCGCTGAGCTGCCGCCCCTCCGAGGACCGATCAGTCCCTAGAGCTCGTATACACGTGGACGGAACGGGACGCTGACGCTTACATCGAGTAGCACATGGTATATGTAGCCGTTGCGGAACGCGGGTATAGTATATGGCCATCCCGCCACAGGCTTTGGATCCCTTCGCTTGCGCAAAAGATGGACTAGGTTTACACCATCGTTACCTGTTCTGAAGGAAACTCACGCTTTGAGCAACGCAGCTAGTGGTTTTGCCGCATCGCTTGCTCCGAGGTGAGAAGGGCACCCGAGGTATAAAGACGCGAGCGTCGTGTCTTACTTCTAGGCTTACTCGGCGAGATACAAACGAGGAGGCTTGCCCGGTTCACATCGCTGACTTGAAAGGATACTACCGTTGTCGCGATGGGGAAGACGTATAACATGAGGTTGCGGTAGGACACAAGAAATCCCCTGTTCTTGGCGACCCAGGAGCGAGCTCTGGAATGCGGACTTGCTGAGTTAGCCGCATGGTACACGAACCCGTCGGCAAGCAATTTGGCGGTGGAGGCTATGGCCACTGCCACAGTCTGCGGCAGAGTACTTGTTCGTTGTGTGTTGTTTTAACACTTTGTTCTGCGCAGAATAGCTTCTTGGAAAGACGGCCATAGACGGCGTAACCCAGGAAGCCCACCGGGAGGGAAGACGGGCCCATTCGTTTTCCCAAGTGCTCAGGGTGGCTGACAGTTGTTCGGCCTGACGAACGGTTCAGGCGGGCAGTTCTAAGCCCGCTGTGACCTCTAAGCGGAACGGGGCAGGTCCGTCTGCGTCGGCCGGACCAGCTTAGAGCAAGCCCCCTGCTGCATCGCGGTGAGTGGGACAGCGAGCGACAGACAGGTCGGCATTGTCTGCCGGCTTCGCTAGCCACCACCACCTACGCCGCTTTCGGACGCTGCAACGTGGCCACTCCGGCAACAGCAACAGCGGCCGCCCATGAAGCCCAGCGGCTCCCTGAGGCCCATGAAGTCCCCCGAAGTCCGGGCCTTGAGGGGGGAGAGTGTGGGAGCCGAGGGTGAAAGACGAGGCAGAGGGCACGTGACAGGCGGTCGGCGGAGAAGTCACGAGCTGGCGCGAGAGAGTGCGAGCTGAGCGAGGCTGAAGCTGGTACCAGGAACGTCGGAGCCGGGCTGCCTGGCCTGGCCCATGGCGAACCCCGGAGCGGTCCACCAGCGAGGTCTGGAGCAAGACCGGTGGAAACGGCGAGCCCTGGCCATATGACCTGGGCTATGACGATCCCGGGGTGGTTCCGCAGCGAGACTCGGGCATTGATAGCCCGGGACAGCCAGCCTACGCAGCGCTGGCGTGGGAAAGGCGATCCGCAGGCCTGGACACGGACTCCGACTGTGAGCTCTGATCGACGGGCGACAACAAGGGTCGGCGTGCCTGGACGGCCGGTTCTCGGGACGACGGGCAACCGAGAGGTACAGTAAACCTCTTCGCTGTCTTCTCGTTGCACCGTGTGTCACTCCCTGGCTGAGCGAACGGAGCGCATACCGACTCGGGCGGCGATTATGGGCAGATGGATCTCCCAAAAAGAACCCCGGAAGTTTACCCGACACCCGCTGGCATTCTCGTCCGTCAATGTTCCCGGTGTCGACTGGCCTATTTCCGCAACCTTTCCGACACCCACTGACAAACACCCATCTGCACTCCGGGCCTTGACAAGCGCTTACTTGCCTGCCGCATCACCCCAGGCCTAAATCCTAAATCTGCAAATGAGTCCTGGCTGTTTCCCCGCCTGTCAGTCATATCCCGCGCTCTCCAGCGCAGGCGCCGTGGCTACTCCCTGCCTCCGAAGACGACTTTCTTACATCTTAAACGCGCTCCTCATCTCCTGCCAACCACTACTCTGGGGTACCTGAGAAAGCGCGTCTGCAACCTCGTCCTTCGAAGGCCTTCAAGTACTCGATTCGAGAAGACACCTGCCAGAGCTTTGCATGCCGGGACGAGTCGCCAAAATTCCAACAACATACTTTGTCTCAGCGGGCATCGTTAGCGTTAGTGAACAACCCGCTCAACGGGTCCGTGGGGGACTCCCTGGGGACGACTAGAAGCAGAACGCCTACGCGAACGGGCCCCACGTTGGATGTGCCATTTCAATGTGGGTTTTCTTTATGGAGTTCGGCTTAGCTGCTATTAATTTGCCGCCCGATCGGTATGCGCTCCGCCCGTCACCCAGGGAGTGACATAGCACAACGAGAAGACAGCGAATGGGTTTACTGTACCTCCCGGTTGCCCGTCGTCGAGAGCCGGCAGTCCAGGCACGCCGACCCTTGTTGTCGCCCGTCGATCAGAGCTCACAGTCGGAGTCCGTGTCCAGGCCTGTGGATCGCCTTTCCCACGCCAGCGCTGCGTAGGCTGGCTGTCCCGGGCTATCAATGCCCGAGTCTCGCTGCGGAACCACCCCGGGATCGTCATAGCCCAGGTCATATGGCCAGGGCTCGCCGTTTCCACCGGTCTTGCTCCAGACCTCGCTGGTGGACCGCTCCGGGGTTCGCCATGGGCCAGGCCAGGCAGCCCGGCTCCGACGTTCCTGCTCCAGCTCCAGCCTCGCTCAGCTCGCACTGTCTCGCGCCAGCTCGTGACTTCTCCGCCGACCGCCTGTCACGTGCCCTCTGCCTCGTCTTTCACCCTTGGCTCCCACAACTTGAATGTGCTAAACGCTACAGGATGTGGCACCGTTGCTTCTTTATGAATTATTTCACGTGGCTTATATAGACAAAGGAGCTGAATCTTGTGTCATCAAAATTCCTATTTTGTTTTTCGTTCGCACCAGTCAATAAACATGAAGGTGGGTGTTTACAACACTTTATTTAACATTCGTACTGTTTCGCAATTAGTCCACTCCATATGCACGAACAAAATAAAATCTGAACAAAGCGACGAACTCAGGAATCCCGGTTCAAAACAGGGCGGGAGTCAGATATTACGTGAGGCTCTGCAACCATATGAGGAGGCGCTCGCACGGTAGTGGAGGTGCGGAGGCACAAAAAGCGTGCCAAACTCTCAGAGTTACGTAGTGTATGCATATACATTTGTCACGTGCAGTAGAGGGATACCCAGCTTGCCTTTGTTGTGGATTCAATATTTTAAGTGAGACGCGTGCCGAAATGACGTGCGAGAGCTCAAAACATCGCCGCCAGGCGTGTCGCGTCCGAAAGGATCAAATGTTGAGCCAGTAGAGCACACACACGTTGCATAAGACATTTCGAGTGCAAAGTGGGATCGAAACTTCTCAGACATGGGACACAGCGACACATGACTCCGCTCTATGCATTAACACAACAGCCACTGCATCTTGCAAAAATAAACAACGCAACGGCTATCATTGCGACTGCTGCACTTGACAGGGCACGTAGAAATAATAAAGCTACGATTTTAACGTTTTACGGAGACGGCGTGACAGACGTCGAAATAATTGTAGAAATAATTTGACGGTGGACGTCGAAAGAGTCCCTACCTAAATAATAATACCAGACTGGTTATATCAGATTTAGTTCTAGGCCATTCTTTTCAGCCCACTACATGATGTGTAGGAAAAACCTTGCAGTGCATAAATTTATGTGCTTATAGAAAACTTACTTTTAAAATTCTATCGTTTTGCTCCGAAATCTTTTTCCTAAATCGAGCCTGATGTAAATAACTATATATTGCTTCATTAAAAAAAAAAGACGAAACTGGTGACAGAGGAAACATATTGTGCAGTTTTTTTTTATCCTAAGAACAAACAAAACAAACTCTACATGCCATGCAAAAATGAAGAGACGGGAAAAATAAAAATCATGAGCCATTCCACTCTTTGAAGGTGGATGACCAGCGAAGCTGTTTAGCACACTACACAGACCCGCCCCGAGGAGCCGGAGGAAACAAGACACGCGCGACGGGACCGCCACCCCGGGAGAGCGCTTGGAACGACGACAAATAAAGGGCGTCGCGAGCGTAGACATGACCGACGCGGGTCACACAATGGCAAATCGTTGAGAAACCCTTATTAGCTACATGAGCGTCTGCTGATCTTGAAAATGGTGCCTATAGGGACAACTAATCTACTGAATGGACCTATTGCTGAATAACCCAAGCACCAAGGAGAATGCAGGGAATGGTGTTCCACGCACCGCACGTGCCGGCGTCTCCAGCAGTAACTGTTCTAAAGCAAAGCCTAAAACAAATGGCATCTTGCAAGCGCGTTCCTCAGCGCTTTATTTTGGTTATTTACTTCGAATCTTTTATACGGGGAAGGCGTGCGCGTGCAACGCGTACGGCGATGCGAGCGTAGAGTTTTTAGTCACTGCACACGCATTATCCACGTAACCCTAGTCAGAAACAGCTTCGCTGTAAAGACGTTTCGGGCGGACGCCTTTTTGTTAAGGGATGGAAGTGATTGTGCAGTGGCCTAATCGCTTCCACGAGGCGTAATTATTTTTTATTTTTATTTTCAGTACTCATTTCTTTTAGTGTACCATATAAAAATAGTATATTTGTGCTTCTCTTTGTTAACTCAATCAATCCCCAGCGCCTTTATTTTCCAAATGCTTTCATATCTTAATAAAACTGTGTTCGTTCTTGAGAGGAAAGTTGCGGTTGCAATCCATCTTTGCAAGTGATTACACTTACGCGCAATCAAAAAAAATATAAATATATATATATAATCATGTCGTTTGTGAGGTCCAAAAAGAAACGAGATTATCCACTACCAAACTTAATCTAAGATATGAAATATTATGTTTAATAGTTTTTCGGTGACAGTCCTAGCAGTTCTGTAACTTATGCTCTTTCAGGAAGATTCGAAGGTGTGCACGTGGCACATCATTCGAAAACCGCTTTTGGCCTAGTTTTCGACCTTTCGCGGCGGACCTTAAGTTAATATTTCTGAACTTTTACAATTTGTGCTCACAAACGTATAAGCTTGCTTAGAAAATAAAAATGAAAAGCGATTCCTAGTTCAATAGGTTTTCTTGAAAATTTCGAAACGCCAGATGCTGGCGACGCTTGTTTACGCAAGTTGGACAGCTTTCTCGATTAGCAGGTGCAGCAAGATGGCATTTTGTTTTCTTTGTTTCTTTTTTTTTAAAGAGGAGTCGTAGTTTGTTGTATAGCGCGTTTGCTGCGCAGGGAGAAAGTAAAACGGAAGATATATAACCGTCAAATTTGAAAAAGCGCAGTGAAATTATGCTTTAGTAAAACGCATGACAACCAATACGCGCATATTTGACTCCAGTGGTGGGAAATAAACGGTGCATGACTCCAACTTTTTCAGTTCAAAAATACAAGGGTCGTTCGAGGTTGACAGGATCTTTCGTTCATAAGAACTCGGGGAATAAGTGTAGCATAATAAAACTTGCGGTGGGCATTAACGTGCCACTTTCTGAATATCACGCGCCCGGAATTACGTCTTTGACGCATCCGCAGCAATCTGTGGTCATCATGGCGGCGGGCGACCTGCCTGTCTGTTGAGGAGCGGTGCATAATAACATTTCTGGCTCAGCAGAAAGTTAAACCAGCGGAATGTTTGAAAAGCTTGCAAGCACAGACTTTCACAACTAGGGGTTGTATGGGGTACACCCTGGTCCCCTATCTAACACCCCAAAACAGCAATTCGACGTTCAGTCCACCGACGTTGAACCGACGATACCAAATTTCACGAGCGGCTTGGTAGTCGAGCATTACAACTTAGTAAATAGCTAATGTACGCATCGAAGGCAATCAAGTGAGACAATGAAGTTTGTTTTGGCCGTGCTGCAAAACCTCAGTGTTTTCTTTTGCTGTCTTTGATACGCACATTGGCTACTTAGTACGTTATATCCAACAGCTATCAAGCCGCTCATAAAAGATGGTATCACCAGCTCGACGTCAGTGGACTGAACGTCAAAATGTAGTTTTGCGGTGTTACATGTGGGACAAGAAGTGTACCCCTCTACACTCCCTATTTCTGAGAGTGAGCAGTTTGACGAAGAACGACGTCCGATGATAAATAAACCGCATGGATCGTCAGAATGCAGTCAAGCTGCCCACTTTTTCGTACGCCAAAAGAATTAGAGGAGCCAAAACGATGGCGACTCTGCCCCTGCTTGAACAAGCCCGGTATTTGCGCTCGGCTCGTTTGAAAGTTGTAGCGGTTCTTTGCACACCGCACCACATTAAGCAACAACGTCGACAGCCCATTGTCGGTCTTTTAATGTTATGATTGTTTGATACGGAACTGTCACTGGGTGCGGAAACGCTTCTAGCGGTTTTTAATGAGGATATCAGGGCACTGCTTGAATTTAAAAACATCTCAAAGAAGGACTACGAAGTCCCAGGGCGGTCGGCTGCGTGGACGCTTGGCCGTTGTGACCGGAGGCGGAGGAGGGATCGGCAAGGCAATTTGCAATGTCTTAGCTGCGAAAGCTGCTCAAGTGATTGTTACTGACATCAACTCGGCTACGGCTGAGGAAGTCTGTAATGCTCTTCTAGGTTTGTGTCTCTATTTGTCTTGTTTGGGATCTGATTGGAAACAGTGGAAATGAAGTTACAGACTTTTTGTGTAAAAAAGAGGAGAAATCTAAACGAAGAGTGATGGTTTGACAGACTTTAAGACATTTTGTTTTTATTATTTGTAGTATTGCGAATAATATATCTTTTTAATACTTAGAATCTCTTCAAATAATGCCTAGAACGATGCATAGTGGCAATACAATTTGAGAGTGGTCAGAATTTCAGAAATTTCGAATGAAAGGGATTTGGAAGGCAGGAGTTGCATAATAAAATCGAGAAAGCTAGTGTCGTTCTTATTTTTATTGATATATTTTTATTTTATAATACTATAGTTAAGAGCAACAGGTACTATAGTTAAGAGCAACAGCAACGTATGTCACAGACCGAACTATAAAAAATTCTAGACAGGAACCAATTCAGGCAGTAGTAATTATGATGGTTTACCTTTGATGCTAAGGGCATTTAGGAACTTAAATCCCTTTGTAACATAACGGTGTATACATGGGGTTGTTTTGAAGATGTTTATTTGAGCTTCCGGCTTGATTCATGTTTTGTTTGAAAACCAAATTCTGCGTCTACTTCCAGTTGCAAGCGATAGTGGGAAGCAGGTTGCTGTGCAAGTTGATATCGCGGAATCATCATCAGTGCAGACGCTCTTTGCGTCAATTAGGGATGTCTACAGTACACCTGCCAGCATTCTTGTAAACTGTGCCAGGACATTAGCCCTTAACGCCTCGATTGTCGATACAAGTGAAGACATATTTGATCGAGTCATCAGCGTCAACCTCATAGTAAGCCGAAACGTTTGAATGTCTTGGAAATTATAGTGAATAATAAAAACGTGAGATCCTAAATCTAAAAAGACAAGGATTGTTTTCGCCAACTGCATTAAGTGAGTTTGCTCGCGTACGAATTATCTTGGCACGCCACACGCTGAATTTTTTTTAGAATGGCAAGAGCGACTGCTTGGACACGTTTATAATTGAGGGTAGGAGTGGGCTATTTGAGGATTGTTGGTGCGTCTGGCTGTCGGGAAGTTCCATTTTTTAGAACCTTTTTTTTTGCAAGGGTTGAAGTAGACAACTTTATTATGAAGAACATAGGTAGAAGAAAAAACCAAAAAAGCGAAACGGTCAAATTCTTTTCAAAATATTCTGTCGGGCTAGTTGGTTATACGCTACAAAATTACAAATAGCGCTAAGACAAGGACAGACGAAGCGCCTGTCCTGTCCACTTCTTCGTCTGTCCTTCTCTTGGCAGCTTTTGGTAATTTAGTACAACTTTTTTTGTTTTTAAGGTTATGCCTTTCGTCAGAGGTTACTGTCCCGTATTTGTTTTTTTGACCACTGATGTCATCGAATTTTCCAAAATCATATATGTATAATGTTAAAAAGAAGAAGTAATTTGTTGAAGAAAAAACAAAAGAAAAAAACGTTTTGCAACACAATGTATACTCGATACTTTCGGGTGTAACGGAACCAATATCTAACATGCTTGCTACGTTCTGAATCAGATATATCTCGAAATCTGACAAGTTAAACCTTTCCTTAGAAGCTCGCTTTAGTGAGCAGTCAAGATTGACTCATGAAATTAAAGATGAAACATATTTTTAAAGCAATACGTATTTTTTTTCTGTTCTTGGAATGGTTCATTCATCATGGGTTGGTTCTGAAATGTATTTTTGAGCCGGAACTAGTTTTAGAGCTCTAAACAAAATCAAATGAAAAGTTATTTTGGCTTATCTTAGACGCGTTTTTGAATGCACTAAATATATCCGAGGTTCGATGCGCGTCCTTAACATCCACGTGTGAACTCAGGCTCTTCGAGCTTATGATAAACCATCAGATCCAGGGAGGTATCTGATATTGAAATATAGTATAAACAGCTATATCACTGAAGACGATACGTCTAGTTTTTCATGGAATGCATTAAAAGTTTGCATATGGAGTACACTATTCTCTAAGTGGTTCTGATATCCACCAGGGAACCTTCCTGATGACCAAAGCCGCTGTTCAAGACATGCTGGCTGGAGGGGTAACTGAAGGAGTCGCGGTCAACGTTTCAGTCTTGTCGCCAAAACGGGCTGGAAAGGAGCTTGCAACCATGCAGCCTCCAATGCCGGTGTTATTGGCCTTACCAAAACAGCGGCCTTAGATCTTGCCGACAAAGGAATTCGGTGCAACGCTGTGCTTCCGGGATATACCCTGACTCCAGATCAAAGGTTCTTGACAGAAGAGCAGAAGCAGGAAATTTCGTTCCGGGTTCCACTTGGTCGCCTCGCCCAGCCGTCTGAGGTTTCTGATGAGGTCGTCTTATAATTTATAAGACGACCACGTGCTTAGTAAATTATCAAAATAATTTACCAAGGAAAAGTTATTTTGTTAGCTACATTCATGAAATTCTAGTTTTGATACTTGTTTTTATTGTCTACTTTTGTTTATTACTTTGATTTAAGTAAACTTTTGAAGTATCAGTGCGGCAGCCGATTTTCCTTTGAAAGGATTTTGCTAACAAAGTATTAGAAATATGCAGATATGTACGCAACGCGTTATCAGTAACGAGTTACTTCTACATAGTTACTTTTTTCGATAACGAATAATGTAACGCATTTAGCTTGTTTAATAAAAGGAACGACTAACGTAGTTAGTAACGTTTAAGGCCAAGTAACAAGTAACGGTATTTCGTTACTTCTGAGGAGCAACGTGAACAACACTGTTTAAACAGCCTCGTTTTAATTCTAACCTGAGTACGCGTCTATTGCGAGAAGCAGATGACAGATGAGCAACCCGAAAAACAACTCAACCGTAAGATAGTATAGCAACGTTAATCACTGAACACGTCAGTCGAACTCTACAGCTCGGAAAGTCCTTCACCCAGCGTACACACTAAAGTTCGTTGGTTGAGCCTTCTAGAATAGTGTGCAGGCCGAAAGTAGACACGGAGGTTGCCAACCCGAGAAAGCACAGAACCTCTTGTGAACTTCGAACTCTAAAAGTAGGAAGAACAAAACAGAGAAGGGCATCCTGTATTCACCAGCTCTTGTTGAAGCACAATATTGCCGGTCCTTCGAGCGCGTTGGTAGAAATACTCTTCAGCGGAGCCAGAGATGTATTTTCAAGGAAGCGGGAAAACATAACTGATGAAAACGTCGAGCGGCAGCTACTGCTTAAGTGCAACGACTGCTGAAAAGAACACAATAAAGTCTTAAAGAAAAGCAGTTGTGCATTTGCATATGATCAAAGTAATGAGAGAAAGTAGACGATAGTTCCACCTTCTGAAGTGAAGGCCATAACGCGTTTCTTTTGAGAATCAATGACGAGTAACGTATTTAGTTACTTTTTTGTGTAACGTGTACCTGTCTGGAACAATGTCGGCCACGGCACTCAAACTTCTAGGAGGATCCTTAGAACTTCTCCTTGAGAGGTTCACTCCTTTTAAGGCGAAAGCCTTACTTGCCAGTAATAGTTGAATACGAGCGTGTTGTTAGATTGATACGAAAACTTGAAAGAATAAAACATCAACACGCTCGTATTCAATCATTACTGACAACGGTTTTCGAGCCATGTTTCGTCCAAATCCCAACATGAAAGAAGTCCTGTTTCCGTCCTGGTCCTCGATGCTTTATTCTTTCAAGTTTTCGTAACGCACCCCATTTCGCGAAAAAGCGGCGTCGATGAAGCCGAAAGATGGCCATGAAAATACGTCATCAAGCACGCGCCGCTCAATCGTATGCTCAAGGACGACGCCGTCCTTTGCGTCGTCCTTGGTGTCGTCCTAGAGGTCGTCCTAGACGTCGTCCTCTAGGCGTAGTTCTCGACGTCGTCATAGACGTCGTCCTTGAAATCGTTCTACAAGTCGTCCTAGACGTCGTTCTTGAGGTCGCCCGAAATGTCGTCCTCGGCGTCGTCCTGGACACCGTCCTTGAGGGTTTTCCAGGGGGTCGTGCTAGACGCCGTAGTTAGAGTTGATCTCTAAGACCTCGTCCTCGACGTCGTCCTATGCTTCCTCCTAAAATTTATTACGTGGAGAAACATTACTCGAAAAAAATTAAAGACGCTTAAAATTCTTAGTAATGCCGACGTCTTCCTACACGTAAGCAGTCTTGAAGGCTATATTATACTCCGACGTCGAGCGTAGCAAAAGCGGCGTGGCGCAGCGGACACCGATACTGATTGGTCGCAGGTATCGAGTTCCTGCTCGCCGACCAATGAAACACGCGCGTTCTGTGCCACGCTGCCTTCGCTGGCGCTCAACGTCGGAGTAGAACAGAGCCTTAAGTGTCCTCCGGTAATTTTGTTTTGTGTTGTTCAGATATTGTTAGGGTGCTGTTAAAGTCATGTTTAGCAGGATATACGGGCGATTCAGCAAATTATCCTTTTGTTATTGCACTACGTTATTTGAAACATGTTTTCGTACACCTCTGTTGCAAGTGTATCTAAATTAGCATGCGGGTGGAAACAACGTGTTTGGTTTGTATTTTCATTTTCACTCAAGTATGTTTGCCGATCACTAGCTCTTGGATGCATACGCGTGATAGGATATACTGCTATTGCAGATATTAGAAAAAACATAACTAGGCCGTCACGTTTTCTTGGCATACATGCCGACTTTTAGTAACCTGTGCTAGACTACAGTTCGAGCACAACGCAGGTGTACCAGGATGCGAACGTTCTAGAAAACTTAGCAATAGCGGTGCCGGCAAGAACTGCAGGTGCAAGAAAATGCTTCCATCAAGTGTTGCAAGTCGAAAATGCCCGATCAGGCGTCAAGTATTTGAAAGGACCTGCAGAGAGGGTGTGACACCAACGAAGTCGTATATGCAACTTTCTATTCTGAATTTCACCTGTTGATTATTCATAAAGTAGCGAATATGTCCTTTGACAAGATAACTACAAAGATAATGTGTATAACGCGCAAATCTATCGTTTTGTGTTTAACCATAATATTAGCGGTATTTTTAACAAAGAATTGACAAAGTTGATTTCAATACCTTCAACGTAAAGACAATTATCTCCCAGTTTGTGTGGTTTTCCGCAACGTACATGGCAAATCATCTCTGAAAATGTACGGCTGATATGTATCGTTAACCTAATTGTTTAGGGGTGATAGGTACTAGTCAATTTGTGAATCGTGTTAGCAAGGCGCAAACGTTAACCAAGAAGCGTAGCAATGAAGAGAGTGCCCCGATCGCTTATTGGGACTTGGGATGCTTTGTGTGGCAGCAGAATGCCCTACAAGATCATATGGGTAACTTCTTGGGCTATGGGAGCTGAAATGCAAGCGGTCTCGGCCTACCCGGTGAGGCGTGCGTTCCAAATTTCGGAGTCCAGCGGCCTCTACATTTGGATCGAAGACCGGGACAGAAATAAGGGCGCGTTTGAGGGATTGGAACTGTGGCATGCGAGGATCCCCATTGGAGTGTAATTTCCCTTCGCAGCAGGTCGTTAAGTCGTTCGGCAAGAGCCGAGAAACCAGGAATACATTTTCGGAAGTAGGTGCAGAGTCTAAGAAAAGCCCGGATGTTTTTCGGGGTATTGGAAATAGAGAACTGAGAGATAGCTTGAACTTTGCTTGGGTCCGGGCGGATCCACCAGAGATGACCTAGTGCCCCAGGAGTAGTACCCTAATTTCTAGAGCTCCAATCATGCACTTTAGTTCAGTTGCAAATTTGCGAAGTAAGAACTGCCCAGAACTTGTCAAAGCCGATGTGGATGGTCTTGACATGTTGCTGAGAAAATAACGACATCGTCAAGATAACAAAGAAGGGATGTTTAAGGTCCACATTCGCTCGAGAGTCATGAAAGTGTAGCAGAGGCCAAAGAGCATCGCACTGAACTGAAAGACACCATCCGTGGGGACGAACGCAGTTTACGGCTGATTACCGTCGCCAGCCGGAATTCGGTAATGTGACTGCTACGGAGAGCTACAGACGTAGGAGAGGAGGAGGTTGGCAGTGCGTCCGTTCAGCTCATCGATGCGAGGAAGCACACAAACGTATTTTAGAGCGCAGCTCTTAGGCGCCCGTTTCCGGCCGCAATGTCCGTAGCCATGCCCTTAAAAAGTTTTGACGATTTTTTTTTTGATGGAGGGAGCGCGGTTTATTTTTTAAAAATAGCGTGAAACTAGGTATCACTCTGTAATTTATAAAAATCAACTTCTTTTATGAAACACCCAACGGTATTTTTTTAAATCTGCACGTCTTTTGACTTGCAATGTGGTTGGGCCTGTGCAGTTTTGTTTAATTTAAATATTTTTTAAAAAGTAAATATTTTGTTATACCTATATTTTTGTGTTATTTTATAAAAAATATCTAATTGCTCCGGGGACTTAATATACTTTTACTGGCTGTCCTGCAGGTATATAATTAAAAAAAAACATTTTAAACCGCCCACTAATATTTCGCCGTAAAAAGAAATCCTTGAAGAAAAGTGCTTTTACGCATAAGCCGCCGTTTATTTTACATACAAAACTTGAAAGTATAAAACAGCGAGGACGAGGGACGGGAACAAAACACCTTTTCATTTATCAACAACATAGATTGGCACAATCGATAAAACCGCCCCCAAAAGGCCCCAACGTTCTCAGAGATGAAAATGATAATAGTTATAAAGGGAAAAGTAGGCGATTTTATATAAAGCCAAGAGCGCCAGCGCTCTTCAAACTTTTATATTCGTGTTGAGGTGTGATATTAAGCATATATATATTTAGGTCACATGCTGGAAAACATTGTAACGCAAGATATGTGACGAGGCGAGGTAAACTGAACAAAATAAACGTTTAATGGGGCGAACGCACGTCGGAGGCGTCGGGTGTGGGCGATACAACAGGTCGAGCGCAAGTGATAACTGACAGTATGTCACGCGGGGCTCCTTTTATAGCACTCTCCTTTTCTAGAACATTCTGTACTGAATCGTTCACGTGCCTAGAACAGTCTGTTCTAGAGCTAACCACGACCTTACCACGACCTTACCACGACGTTCTCGAATTTGCTACAAGCATCGTCCTAGGAGTAAATAGTAACATCTGCCGGTCCCAGGATTCGAACCAGGGACCTCTACGGTGACAGGGGGGCGGTGCCCACTGGGCTATCACTAAGCAAGCGGCGGTAATAGGTGTTTGACATTAACTCGAACAAATTTATTTTTTGCCGAAAAGCCGTGAAAGGTAGACCATTGCGATTTGTGCAGGTGAGTTTTACGGCCAGGGGTTGCATAGTATAGGTGCATAATTGTCACGATAAGTCGGCTAATCAACTTAAATGTGCTCTTACTTCTCTGCCGCATGAGTTGCCACTCGTGCAGAAGGAGTATGTCTAACAGGTGCGATAATGCGCCCACACGATCTTTCCGACTCTTATCATCCGCGTTTCCTCACTCCAGCCTTGTGCCTGTTGTACGAGTGTGAACTTCAGCGCACTATTCCGCTTCCCACGAGCTAGTGTTTCTAGTAATTATTGATTTCGTGGTTTTCAGCGACGCTCAGCAAGTGTTGAATTAGAGATATTTGTTTATTTTCGCTAATGGAAAGTTAATTGACGAAATTTAGGTAATTGCTCTACCTACCGTGACGATTAGACCTCTATATTATGTCCCCTTGGCCGTATACCTCACCTGCACAAACCATTTTAGTGTACCTTTAACGGCGCTTCTTTTGAATGAATCTGTTCGAATTAAGATTGAAACAGACAGAGTGTATTCTTATATTAGGCTGTGGCTATATCGACGTCCACGTTAACAATAATTTTAAATATTATTTTTAAGTCCGTGACTCGTTTAAGGACGCGAAAATGTTTTTAACATCATTTCGACGAGCCCTATTAAAAGATCTATATATATTTTTTTTTATTTTGATGTTTAAAAATTGGAACTTTGGACAGCTTTGGACAGCTTTGGACAGCTTTGGACCTTCGGAGTCCACTAAGCGTTGATCAGTATAACAAAAGAGCACAACTTAGTTTACACAACAGGTCTAACGCAATTTTTCAAAAAAACAAATGCCGTGAAGTTGACTGCAGTTTTTGCGTCATTCTAAGTGATAAAGAATGCAAACCCCACCTCTCCAAAAAAAAAAAAAACTCCTCAATGTACATTGGCTTTTAAGACACGCAACGTTGTCTTGGATGTGATAAACATTACAGAATGTAGCACCGTTCCTTTTCAGAATTATTTCACGTGACTTATATAGACAAAATAGACAAAGGAAAATAAAAATTCCAGTCTGTTTTTCCTTCGCACCAGTCAATAAACATCAAGGTGGCGTTTACAAATATTTTATTTAACATTCGTATTGTTTCGCAGTTCATCCACTCTATATGCACGAACAAAATAAAATCTACACAAAACGAACTGACGAATCCCGGTTAAAATCAGGGCGGGAGCCAGATACTACGCGAGGCTTTGCAACCATATCAGGAGGCGCTCGGACCGTAGTGGAGGTGCGAGGCACAAAAAGCGTGCAAACTCTTAGAGTTGCTGAAGTGTACGCACATACTTTTGGCGTAGGAAAGCGAAACCCAGCCTGCTTTTGTTGTGGATTCAATATTTTTTGCGAGACGCTTGCCGATACGACGTGCGAGAGTTCGAAACATCGTCGCCAGCGGCAATGCGTCCGAAAGGATCAAATGTCGCGCCAGTCGACCACGCACACGTTGCATAGGACATTTCCTGAGTGCAAAGTGCGATCGAAAGTTCTCAGACATGAGACACAGCGACATGTGACTCCGCCATCGCGTCAACACAACCGCGACTGCACCTGGAGAAAATAAACAACGCAACGGCTATTATTGTGAAGGCTGCACTTGACAGTGGACGTGAAAAAAATAAAGCCACGATTTTAACGTGTTACGAAGGTGAAGTGACAGACGTCGAAATACTCGTAGAACAAGTTGACGGTGGAAGTCGAAATTGTCACTACCTAAATAATAATACCAGATTGGTTGCGTCAGATTTAATTCTAGACCATTTTTCTTCCGCCCACTACATTACGTGTAGGAAAAACCTGCTGTGTGCACACATTCACGTGGTTACTAAAAATCCTGCTCGTTAGAAATGTACCGTTTAGTTCAGAATTTTGTTTTTCTAAATTGAGGCCTGATGTAAATAAAAAAAAATATTGCTTCATTAAGAAAGTAGACGAAGCGAGCGACAGAGAAGGCATTGTGTGCTGTTCTAAAACCTATCATCATACCGAAAAAAATCCACGTGCTGTGCAAAAATGATCAGAAGGAAATAAAAATCATGCGCCATTCCACTCTGTGGCAGGTGGATGACCAGTGAAGCTGCTTCCAGCACACTACACAGACCCGCCCCGAGGAGCCGGAGGAAAGAATACATCGCGCGACGGGACCGCCACCCCGGCGGAAAGTAGACGCCTCGCGACCCGGGACCGCCACCCCGGGAGAGCGGAAGGAAAGGGAAACTAGGCACGCAAGCGCTTCGACCGACCACAAAACAGAGGGCGGTGTGCGAGCGCAGACACGCGCCGTTCACGGGTCGCACCGAGGCAAATCTTTGAGAAACCTTTATTATCTACCTGAGAGTCTACTGATCTTGAACATTTTGCCTATTGATAAATAATCCAACAAAAACAGAACCCGTTGTCTAAATTACCCCGGCATCAAGGAGAGATGCGGGGAACGGTGTTCCACGCGCCGCACGTGCCGCCGTCTGCAGTAGTAACTGTTCTAAAGCAAAAGCAGGAGCACGAGCGGACATCCCGTTGCTCGGGGAGGAAAGTGTGTGTTTCGGCGTCTCTCGCCGCCAGTGGGGCGCCCGTCACGTGGCTCTCCCTCTCATCCGTTGTCTGCCAGGCTTTGTCAGTATAGTGGAGTGCTATGGTTTTATTCCCCTGACAGCTTTCGTAAAAACGTTTCGGGACGACGCTTTTTGCTTCGTGATGGAAGTGATTGCCAAGCAGTCGCACTCGTCGTCTCTTGCAGGAAGGCGGTAAATTTTTTTCAGTTGATATTTTCTTTTCAGTGTAGCATATAACATAAGTATTTTTGAGCTTCTTTGTTAAATCAATTATTCCGTCAGCGCCATTATTTTTCGAATGCTTTCATACCTTAATCGAACTGTGTTGGCTTTTGAGAGGAAATTGTTGCAGTTGCAATCCATCTTTTGCAATTGTCATAAGCTTACGCGCAATCACGAAAAGAAAAAAATCTTATTGCCTGTAGGTCCAAAAAACAAAACAAGATTACCCACTACCAAACTTAATCTAACATATTAATTATTATGTCTTTATTAGGTTTTTAGGCGAACCGATATTCATGGAAGTTCTACGCTTTATCCCGTGCTCTTTCGGAAGATCTTCGAAGGTGTGCACGTGGCCCATCAACGGAAAACGGCTTTCGGCCTCGTTTTCCACCTTCCACTAACGGACCATGCAGTTGATATTTCGGAGATTCCACAATCTGTGCCCACCCACATAGAGTTATTACAATATATGCTCAGGAGGCTCCAGCTGACGCTAGTGTCTACGGGACTTCCGGTTGCAAATTGAAGCAGACAGCATGCAGTCTACATTTCCAGCCTCCCTGTGTATTCCTATGGGAAAACGCGCGTGAATTTTGTCTCTTCGCCGGAAAATAACATGAATAACTTTTGTCATTTCGGTTGTACCGGATAGTATGTACCTTTATTGGTATTGTGAAAGTGTAATTGCTTTAGTTACAGCATTTTTCTTTACCACTGAACGATGTTAAACTTCGCTCTATTTCAGGCCCAAACCTCTGTTTCAAGGAAGGTATGTGAAAACGAGCGACGATTCTAAGCAAACTAACGATCGAAAGGAATGTAGTAGTGTGTTCAAGGTTCGCTAGCATTTCGGTGGTGCTTATATATTGCTAATATGCCCGTCCTGTCATTGGATGAAAATGACTCCGTCGTGCATCTTTACGATCGGTTAAAGAAACATTCGAACGCAAAAAATAAAGCACGTGAGCTACGAAAGGTATGTCTTTTTATTATTTCCTATGTCGGGCAGTTTTTATCGGGCACCTGCTCTCTGGCTCCCCCTATTTGCAAAGATTTGGAGCGTGCGGGTGATGATTTGAACCCAGAACAAGCATCTTCGCAATATTCATGAGCAAAGAATAAAGCAGTACTTATTTATTGCAAATCTGACTATATTACGTGGCTTTCAATTTATTTTGATCGTCTGCATGCACAAGGAGTTACTTATCCAGTGTTACTGCGTAGTTCTTGCCGTCTCTCTTGGTTTTCCACATGTCCTTCGTTCGTTTGGCACGTATATCCCCCATGCTGGAAAGCGTCGACGCCGTGTTCGCGCTAACAGTGTCCGACAGTGCACATAAATACACGTACGAAGCGGTTTTAACACCGTTTTTCATGCCACGAATTTCAAATAAAAATGCTGTAACTGACCAATTATTTCGTCTGCGTGACTGAGAAATGTTCCAATGTGCCTAGTACGTACAAATTATTCGTGATATTTGCTCTTATAATCGAGCGCAGAGAGAAAATGCACTCGCTTTTTCCCATAGAAATGCATTACCGGAAGTCAATTTCTGACTGCTTGCTGTCTGCTTCAAAATGCAACAGCACACTAGCGCCAGCTGAGCCTCTAGCGTTTATTGTAATAACTCTGCGGCCCACCATTGTAAAAACTTGTTAAAAAAAAAGACGCGCTTTTTAGGTCAGCAGGTTTTCTTGAAAATGTCGAAACGACAGATGCAGGCGCCGCTTGTTTACACAAGTTAGACAGCGGTCTCGATTAGCAGGAGCAGCGAGATGGCAGTTGTTTTCTTTATCTTATTTTTTTGAGAGAAGTCGTAGTTTGTTGTATAGCGCGTTTGCTGCGCAGGAGAAAATAAAACTGGAAGCTAACCGTCAAACTTGAAAACGCAGTGAAATTACACTTTAGTGGAGTGCATGCCAACCAATACGCGCTTATCTTACTCCACTGGAGGGCTGTAAACCGTTCATGCCCCCAACAATTTCAGCTCAAAAATACGGGGGTCGTTCGACGTTGACAGGACCTTTGTTCATTAGAAATCGCTGAATAAGTGTAGCACAATAAAACTTGCGGCGGGTGTTAACGAGACAATTTTTGATTAATGCGCGCCCGCCACAGTCATCATGGTGGCGGTCAACCTGATTGTAGCTGTGTTGCGGCGATGCAGAATAAATTTTCTGGCTGGACAGAAAGTTTAACCAGCTGAACGTCTGAGAAGCCCTGCAAGCACAGACTCTCAGAAATAGGGCGTTTAGGGCAGTCGATTTTATGTTTTCAACTCAGACAATATCACGGGAGCGAAAATTATCCGAGCTTAATTGCCGCAATAAAATTTGCAGTGGTATGAATGCTTTCAGACAAGACATGATATCAAATGTGTTCCCAGAGCCACATTTCGTGGCGTGTTGATAAATTTCCTTGAGTTGTTTTTTCATTATGTTTTTTAACCAGAGACTGGGGCAGAACGTGGAAAAACAATTTTCCTCCTCCTGCTTCAGTCTCGGGTTAAAAGGCAGCATGAGCTAACTTGCACCAGCCCGACTGCGCACTAAGTTCTTTTCGCAGTTGCCACAGTCAAAATATAATACCGTCCTTTTCTTTTGTTGTTTCCATTGTTTTCTTTTGTCCCATTTCTCATACTTCTTTGTCTGAAAATTAAAAATACAAACAAATCTTCTCCTGTCAAAAACAGTCTGCGCCGTGACATTCAGAATGACCTTCCACCGTGGTAAATATCAAAACGCAGAACGTTTTTCAGGTCTAAATGTATGTTTAGTCTCGCGATTCGCCATGATTCCTCCATAAATTCTAGATTACAGTGATTGCCTTTCCGAATTGCTTTACGGAAAAGTAGATGCTCCGGATTGCTTAAAGTATATATTATACAGATAAGAGATTACGAGAAATATCGTTACAAGTAACGATATTTCTTGTAATTCCTTTTAATTTTGTAACCAATAATTACGTATTTTAAAATCCTATTCAGTTCTTAGTTTGTTTATTCATTTTCATTTTGTTTATTGCGTAAATTGTGCATCCTATTATCGCTCCGCCACCAATGAGAAGAGGATAAGCCATGAAGAATATCAAACTACGAATAAAAAGAACAAGAAGCCTGACCATGCATGGTCCACGCCCTGCGTTTTTGAAGTTGTCGGTGACTCTAAATACGTTGAGGTAGGGGCATATCGTGCGCAAATATATATAAGGAGAGGTGGAGTTGGGAGGGGCGCCCATATGAAGCAAGGCTGCGTGTCCAAGTCCTTGGTCCCTTGACAAAAGTATCTAGATGTTTGCTTTTTCCAGCGAGTGAGTCTAAATTTAAAATATGCGGCCGGTTTCAAATTAAGGTCTCAGTTGAGTTTGCATTTTGGTGAATCACAGTTTTCATCTGGGTTATTCTCAGCTTAATGCAAAACCCGTTTATCGCAGTTTGAAGCTGCCTCGTAAACTCTGCGGCAGTTGGAGACATTCAAGGGGTACGGAAGCAAAATTTAAATATCTAAATTCTCGTTCGGAAATGAGTCAAGCATGGCGGATAATAAGCGTAAATGATAATCGCACGTTTGTATTGTGAACGACTGGCTACATTTTTCGCCCCAAACGGCGCACTCGAGCGAGTCTCGAAGAGAAGCGAACGAAGAGCGCGATGCGTCATGGGATATCCGACGCAAACCAAAACAGAAAAGAAAGGTTCCCCGCATTGGTGACGTAGCAAGGCTGGCGGGATTATGAGCTTCATCTCTGGCGGGCGTTGTCGCGTTGTGATGGTGTCAAATTTCAATATCGTCAGCGCGTTACAACCGAGCCGTTTGAAGTGCCCGTGGGGTGACGAGCGTGTGGCTGGCCCAAGGAGCACGTAGCTCTCCACCAGCACTGTCAGCTTAGGGCTGAACGGGGTGGAAAAAGAAAGCAACTTTGGTCCAAGTTTTGAGCGACTGGCTAATCTTCTAGGGGGAGAATGGGCTGCATCCGGGTGTCACAACGTGGTCGAAAAAAGGGAGTCCACCCTTTCCGTTCTTGGACTGTTTGGCTCAATGCGCGATTTGAGAGCTGAGGAGGAAAGCTAAGAAGGAAAATGTTAAATGCCAAATAGCGGCGCTGTCCAGAAGGAATTGCTACGTCACGACTACTTGCAAATTCCCCAAAGGTTCCTAGATCACCTCCCAAATAGGCTCCGCATGCATCCACCAGGTGCACATTGAAAGATTGTTTATTTAGCTTAAAATTAGTTTCTCTTGCGCCTTTCAACGGAAGACTGGTATTTATGAGGTAGGTGGAACATGCGACACATTCAAGCTCAGAAAATGAGCGCTGGAATTTCGTTTCCTACCCTTTAAGGAACGTGCGGAATTTTCATTTCAAAGTATTTCTAGAGAAGTGCTGATAAGGTGTACACGTTATGTTTGTGTTTTTAACATTTGAATGGTCACCAGACGTAAGTCGATTTGGTGACGGCAAGACAGGGTTAGATTTTAAACTGGGGGCGGACAAACATTGAGCTGCGGCTTGAATACAGGATTACTGACAATCATGCACTTCAAGTGTAGTGTGCGTTATATGAGGTTATCAGCATACATTGAGAAAAAAAGGAAGTATAAACGGGACATTATTAGGTTATTTTGCTTGGCCAAGGTTTACGCGCAACGTCTTATTTATTTTTCGAGGATGAAAACGTTGGTGGCAAGAAAAAGGTTATATTGCAGGATGTACACTTTTCTGACCTTATCCGAAGGAATCAACATTATGCAAGTCAGAATAACGTCTGTGAATAGTCATTATATACACCTAGATCATCTTGCCTGCCCTTGGTTTGCAAGATAACCAACGTGCCAAAACTGCACAAATTGGCAGTTAGACTTATCACATTCGTGCAATACGACATAGTTTGAGAATATTTACGGACTCTCTTCATCGACGCATGTCTACGCTATATGATTGTAGAACACCACTTGTCACGCCTCACACACAAGCATCCCAATGTACGCTTGGGCGAAATGGATTGAACACACTTTAAACTGTGCCGCACAAATCGGTTTCTTAACATATATCGCTGGGATGTATTGCAGGGGTGTTCAAAGTGCATTCACTAATCCGAGAGCATGAATACATGAACCGCCGGAGTCAAAAGAAAGAAAATAAAAACTGGTTTTTATCTAAAAGAAAAAAGGTCTCGCGAAGTCTTTTTTTCTAAACATCGTCAGAAAATCGAGCTGGGCTATTCTGGCATACCGTCCGACTGAAGGGTAGTGACATGAAAGAAAAATAGAATTCGCTTACCTATTCTTCACTTCATTTTGGCCCATATAAGTACCACACAAACACAAAATATATTTTAGTGTACATACAAAGATGCGAAAAACATAAATTTTTATTTTTAGTGATTTACTCACATGAGTTAATTTTTCCAACATTTTGGAGAAAAAGATGCACCGCCTTCAGACACCACTGTAGTAAATCCCAGAGCGATGCGTTAAGAAACCGATTTATGCGGTAAGGATTTAACGTGCAATTCAAACCATTTCGGCAACGCTGTTTTTTTTTCTATGGAAAAATATATATTTTTAAAATATATATTATTATAATTATTATTACTATTATAATTATTATCGTTGTTGGTATCTACATATATTATCTGACCTTATAGTATGTTGTTGTGGATTAAGGGGTTGATGGTTGTTAAGGGAAACTTTCTAGCTTCAGTGTTTTTGTTTTGTTTTGCAAACCAAACCTTAAAGGGCGCAAAAATGAAAGCTTCATTCATTATATAAAAGTTCAATGCTCAGCTATGTCAAAACAGCGTGCAGTTACACAAACCTTTCTACCTTTGACGACACTTCTCTCCCGCTTGAAACAAGGCGCATGTATCTTTGACTTTTTGTATTTAGAATCGAACAAACATAAAGGGTATCTGCGTTGCCGAGAGAAAATACGTTTTTATTCTGCTGCCAACCTTTCGGCAAACCCGAACCTGCTCTTTTTCACAAACTCTTGGGCTACTTGCAACAGTCAACTAGATTTTCTGCTACTTCATGTGAATTGAACTTCTAACATATTGACTATAGCTATCCGCGAAAAGATAACGGATGGGGCACTATTATTATAGGGAACACGGGTTTGGTTTTATACCCTTGTGAGCACCCTGCTTCATTGCCACAACAAATTTTGGTGTCTTTGGCTGGGATATGCCTGACAACGACGGTTAGCCTGTTTCCGCATTTTGTTTCCAGGTTAGCGCGGAATTTCAAAATGAGCGAGTGTTAGTTCGATCCTCACATAAGCGACTTCCCCTGTACTGCGAGTAGTCTTAATTTAGTCCTTTCAGCCTTGAAATAAAATTAAAAAAAATAACCATTGCGTATTTGTACAGTACGGTATGTTAAGCTCTTATATCACATGTCAATAGCTATAAACTTTACGATACTCCAGTTTTATGAAACCTATTTGCTTCTGCGGTACGACCTTCAGTGTTCCATCGAGGCAAAGCAAACATGTTTGCATTGCTGGGTGGCCTTTGAATGAATATCGCCGCATGTGTTGTGCTGTTCTAATGTTTACTGCAGGGCAAATGGAATCTAGCGTCATTAAACCACGACCTAAGCCTCTGTCATACTTGTCTGAGTCAGGTAAACATACCCCTTTTTCGCTACCCTCATTAGCCTACCCGCTCTCCCACCAATAAAAACAAATGACTGAGTCTAATAAATGTACTGCAGAGATTCTGGTCTCCATTTTTTTTCCTTCTGAAAACCCAAGCTCCAGGACTATTGCATTTAAATAATTTCTTCATACCGTATTTGAATTAGACAAATTAAAACCGGAAAAAAAAGCGCTACGAATTTTATAGTAATACCGATATGCTTACACCATGTGCATTTATCTTTATAGTGGACGTTCTAAACTGTGGTATCTTCTTCATTGTTTTAATGTATAGTGACGCCTAACCCATATGCAAAACTTCTAACTTTTCTCAGATTATGTTTTTTGCTCTCGCTGGTGGCTGAGTTTTGTCCCCCAGGCCATCCTCGACTTTCGCTGCCCCCATACCAAGCGTTCAAATTGTAGCAAAATAAACCCAGTATTTATAAACGCCCCCCACCCCTCTTTTTTTTTTCCGCGCACAATGCAACAGTTAAGACTGGATATAAAATTTTGTTTGACAAGCTGGAATATCTGCGATGCACGTTTTTCTTGCAAAAATACAAGTACAGGAATAATGCTTTGCGTTCTCGAATTAAGCGGAATGTTGTAATTTTTAATAACAAGAACTGAAAACCGAAATAAACATTTGATTTTTAAAGTACTATCCAACATATTTTTCCACTTCTGGAATGGTTCGTGTTGAATGGTTTTTTGTTTAGTTATGAGGTTTATGCTGGAACGATATATATATATATATATATATATATATATATATATATATATATATATATATATATATATATATATATATATATATATATATATATATATTGTGAGGGATAGCACGGCACATAACGGGCTCCGTCCCGCGGATGCGCGGGGGAACGGGAGTGAAGATGGAAGAAGCGGCAGTAAAAGAGCGATCGTACGCGGGACTGGCGGCAGGTGACTCGAACGGTTTCGGAAGTGGCGTAGTGTGGATCGATACCTAACAATACATACACACACACACACACACACATACATATATATATATATATATATATATATATATATATATATATATATAATAAGTCAAAGATCCCGTACTCGCGGGAGTTGCTATGCTAAGAGTTTATTGTATGTATTACGACAGTTTCGCTGAGAGGCTCGGCTTCGTCAGGATATATATATATATATATATATATCGTTTGTAGAAAAAACGGCGGAGATCGAAAGCGCCAACACCTTTTAGATGAGAAAGCCTAAGTGTCGAAGTTTCCTGCGCCATTAAAGAAGGCCACCGTAGGCCAGGGATTGGACACGACTACGGTGTCAACGTTTGACTAAGTGTCGTGTTCTCGCTAATCGGACGCGAGTCCTGCGGAAAGCTGACGCCGTAGTCGTGTGCAATCTTTGGCCTACGGTGTCTTTCTTTAATAAGTAACGCAGACAAAGTCAGCACTTAGGCTTTCGTATCGAGGAGGTGTGGGAAGCGCGTGGCAGAGAGAGAAGGAGAGGAGTGAAGGACAAATGGCAAGTGGGAGCAGACATCACGGGCGGAAGCCAATGGGCACGCAGATAATGGGGCGAGTCTGAACTTGCAAGTTTGGGGAGTGCGTATACCTAAGTCTGTGCTCCAAGAGGAAGCGTGAACCAAGTACTAAGTGCTGGTCCAAGATAGGCGGCAAAAATTAAAAGAAGGTCTATTGGTGGATCCTTAGGGAATGCGATTAGCACACCTTGGGACACGCCGCATGCACCCCTTTGGGAAACGCCAACACTGAACTCATAATAAAGCCAAAAGAAGCAGCAGAAACTAGAGAAACAAAATAGAAAGGCAAAACAGAAAAGTAAACGGGCTAGCGTTAGCGTTTACTCCAAAGCGGGACGTGGCGTTTCCCAAGGGTCATGTAACACATTCATTTAGTATCCACCAATAGACCTCCTTTAATTTTTAGCCTCAACTCATGCAAACGAACGAAACCTAAGCCAGATCAGGCAACATAGTTGACGGATTCGCATAGGCTTAGGCTCATCTCCCGCTATGAAAAACAAGCCCCTGCATAGCGACTCCGAAAGCGCGTACTTAGGATCAGTTGTTTTCTGCGAACTGGGTCTGCTGAGACATATCGTTTAGACACTATAGAGGCAAACGCGGAATGGCTCGAAATTATAAAAATAAACATTCTCAACGTACTGCGCTCGTTGAGCATACTCGCAAACACCGCCAGATCATGTTGGATATCGTTTAAAAACGATGCGGATAAGACAATCTCTGGGGTATTTTAGAACACAATAATAATTCTATCCAGTTAATTTTTGTCTCAAACATAAGACTATTCGTAGATAAAAATACTAATATGTGGCACGCATGAAAAAAAAATTAAAACGATGTTTTCATACGTCGAATATTTCTGAAACAAAACAAGAGCCGAGAAAAGGTGCCTAGATGGCTAAGCACCGGGCGGGGGCTAGAGCAGGCCGTCCCTAACATAAATTGCGCCTTGCGGTGTAAATATTACTAAAAACTTTTGTTTACGTCAAAAAAAAAAAGAAAAAGATGTGTCTCATTTAGGCCAGAGCAGGGCTTACCCTAACATAAATTTTCGCGCCTGCAGGTGTAAATATTACTAAAAACTTTGTTTACGTCAAAAAAAAAAAAAAGAGAAAAGATGTGTCTCATTTAGGCCTAACGAAATATTTGTTTCTTTATTTCATTTTTTTTTTGTGAAATTCACTCTGTCCCAGTACCGGACAACCCGAGGGTGCTAAGAACACACTAAAAAAGGCTAAGACAATCCCAGCAGTATCAAATAGATAGTTTTCGACAGTCTGATGCCATTTACAAGCAAAAAGGTGCAAATACACTTTTGACGTTCAAAAGAAGAAACACAAAGGCTACGAAGGACACAGGGAACAGGTATCACGACTCTACTCAAATTTAGTCTTTCGCCAATGACCGACTCCCTAATTAATAAGGCTTCATATATGCATCGTATGTATTTGTAATTACATTTAATTTTTTTTTGCTGCTTGATGTCGGTGTTTGAAGTAAGGTCCGCAAGTATTTTAAATGAATACAGAAATAAATCAAAAGCAAGCAAATATTAAACAAGGCCCGCACGTCTCCCTGCACGCGCGGTTTGCGGGAGGCTATCCTTTTTATTTCCGGAAATAGGAGCGAATTACGAGGGGTTACAGCTTTCTGAAGTCACTAGAGCGTTTTAGAATAACGCACGTAATTCTAGCGCACGCTAGCGCCAACGTTAGCAGTTGCGTTAGCGCAAGCCACGCGAGAGAGTAAGTGAGTTTTAGTATTGCGTATGCGAGCGAACGCAAGCCGTGTGCTTTTGCGTTAGCGTTGCGTGTTCCACACTGCGCCTGCGCGGGCCAAACTGCGGCCTTGGATTGGCGCATGGCGACTTCGTGCATGCACAGCCTGGAGAACGCAACGATAACGCAAACGCACAACGCTTGCGTTTTCTCGTGTACGCAGTACTAAAGCTCAATAGTTTCAGAATAGCGTTTCTCCACCGCGGCGCAAAACCAAGCACTTCGCGGTTGCAACGCCGCCAAGATACAGTAGTTAATATAGTAAGTGTGCAGGCGAGCTGGTGAATGTTAACCATGTTGAATAACCTGAGACTGGGGCAGAAGTGAAAGAATAATTCGAAAAAAACAGAAAAGGACAGGACGTCGTCCTCTCCTTTTCTGTTCCTTCGACTTATTTGCTCACTCTACCCCAGTCTCAGGTTATTCAACATGGTAAAGATACAGCAGAATTTGTTTCATACGAAACGCTGTGACTTTAGAAAAAAAAGTTTTAGTCCAGAGTAACGTTTTTAGATTTGTTTAAATATGAGAATGCAGCGCGAGCGGTCGACCGGTCGTGTCCACTGGCGTCGCCTCGTCAAGGGAGGCCTCGTGTACTGACAGTACTGACCTTTGCGCACCGTATACTATCGCCGAGAGACGTTAGTCGCCAGCAGCAGGTTGCCTGGCGATCACTGCCCACTTTGCTGGGTATTTCAAGCCGTTTATTGCGTGCACCTTCCTGAGAGTGCAATGTCGTCCTTAATTAGAAATCGCTGACGCGAGGATGCCGCCTACGTCGCGCTCACAACTTCGGCCTCCGAGTCGCCATTTTTTTTTTTAATACTCTTCTCGTCTTGGCTTTAGCCGACTTCTCGCGCACTACAAATTCTTCTTGGAAGAACGCAGACGTTTTCCGTACGCACGCAATTTACAAAAATAAAATAAAACATCGAACGTAAAAATAGCCTTTACAAAGTGTAAAACACGGTTAGCGTTCGTCGCATGCGCAGTGGCGATGAAGCTATTCTTTGCGTGCGCAAAGCTTTAGTGAGCGCTATTCTAAAAGTCTCTGCTAACAGCTCTGGGAAACACGACGTAAAGAGTCCAGAATATCTTTCTATTGCTTCGCAGCCTATAAGATTGAAGCAACATCTGCTAAGAGCGGCAGATAATCAATCATGCAGTAATAACAAGCCACACCTTGCGCTTCCTAAGCTGCCAGTGACTACTATTCGGAAATGCTGCTCGTGCTGAAATTTATAATGCATAAACATAGTGTTCTCAATCACTGTGCACAAGTAACTTTTTTACTGTAATTGATATCGATGCTTCGTCATTCGCTGGTGTTTCTTCATATAGTGGCAGTGATTTTGACTGCTTCGAATCTACTATTACGACTAATTAACAACAAAGAATCGCACTAAAATCCGTATTAAGACCGAGACTTTATCGCCGAACAACTTAACCGCTCACAAGTAACATATAGTCCAATGACATAGCTTTTTTGTAGTCTAGTGAAATATTAGAGAACAAAAAGAGTGCAAGAAAGGAAGATAATTTTTTTGTGTTCAAGATTAGTGGAACTATAAAAAAAATTCACGTTCAATGTAAAAAAAGGCAAAGTATATAATGATTTAATTAGATGAAAAGCACGTTTCAAAAATATTTAAATGCATACATTTAAATATATTCCAGTAATATTTGACAACCCTTAAGCTGGCAACAGTACTGACAGCCACATGAACTGGCAACGCACTCCAGTGAGGTGGGGCCACGTCAGAAGACATTTTTGCCTTGTTTTGCCCTATCCCTTTATACTAGCCCTATCCCCCCACCATGCTGCGATAGGGCTCGAACAAGCCCATGGCCTTACTCCTGCTGGATGTCACAACGCAGACCGTTTTTTCGGTCTAAAAGTCCCGCGATTCGCCATGATTCCTCCATGAATTCTAGGTTGCAGGAATTAGCTTTCCAAATCACTTTACAGAAAAGTACATGCTCCAGAGTGCTTAGAGTGTATATGTGATGATAAGATCGTCGACACCCGCTGTCGCGCTGCTGTTGACGATGCCCTGGGATGCCGCTGTCGCCCACGTTGCGCCTCTTTTTCGTAGGTGATCCAAGGACGGCGACGCTTCGAGTATAACTGGTTTAATATGCGTTGTATTTACACGATATTTACAATATAGACAAAAGTGTAGTTCATTCGTCAAACTCCGCGGTCGCTGCTCAGATATCAGCTCTCTCTCTCAACCTCTCATCGGCTCCCTCGACTCATTCTCAATATCTCAAATCTCTCTCGATGTTTCTCAACCAAACTCCCCCGGTCGACTCTCCTACAAACTCCTGTCTCTGCCCTCTTCGGCCCCTGCCTCTCCTCCTCTCACATTCCCGTCTTTTCTTCCCGGCGCCGGGCAGGCAGCGTCCCTCTCCCTCTTCCCCAATTACAGACTCGCCCCCTGTTCCCAGGTTGTTCCCCTCTCCGCCCACTTCCGAGAAAACACGGCGTCGCCGAAACCCAGTCGCCGGACGGCTTTCCCAGCTCCCGCTTGGCAGCTTTTTTCGGGTCAAGCCGGTCTGTCCGCGACTCAAGGAGCGCCTTCCCTTGCCACCCGGTTTCATGACAGTATATTATACAGGCTTGTACGCTCTTCGTTACGAGTAACAAGATTACTTGTAACGCCTTAGAGTAATTTGGAAACAAATAATTACATATTTGCTAGAGTAATGGTAAGGTAACTCCTACATTTTTATGTAACGGATTTATGTAAACCCGTACATTTTGATTCACAACTTCCCCATCCTGCCCCCCCCCCCTCAAAGAAAAAAGTGTTTATTTTGGTAAGGTCGAAGCAGTCAAGCGCATTGACCACCCCAATTGGAGTCAGGGCACTCATGAGTTGCACCAAGCCTTTCTTTACAACGCCAAATCCCTAAATCATTTTTTTCCTGCAGGCCATATTAAAGTAGGAGATCTAACGGATATTTCTAAGAAAAAAGTAGTGCGGGCAAGTTGTAGCCGATTTTTATTCCTTTGTTTTTTCGTTTTTTTCTTTCTTTAGATCAAAGACGGAGGAGGCGGAGGAGGACTCCAAGTGATTGTGCGCCTCTTTGAGAAGCTCGAGGCAGTAAGTGCACAAATTATGGGCCTTTTCCGTAGTTTCCAGGGCGCATGCGAGAAGCAGCAGCAGACAGGAATCCGCCATTTTTGCTGGCGTGGTGCGTGCTTCCGGCACGGGACTGTGGTCGCGCGTTTCGGAGTTCTCCGACATGCCCCTAACGCTGTTCCGTTGTCGGCATTAGCAACAATGAAAGCAAGCGTTGTCGCGGTTTAAGTTTCTTTAGGTTCCCTTCTACTAGCCTGCACCCTTCGAAGCGGCAGCTGTGGAATAGGCTGAGCTATAGTCGGTTACAAGTCAAGAAGGTAGGAGAAGCTCCTCCCATAATCGTGATGCGACCGTTTGAAATCCATCCGCAGTCGAAAGAATAGTTCCCTGGAAACACCCCTTGTTCCGCTTCAATGAATAGATAATGGCTACAGAGTGATGCCAACTTGTCTCCGACCCCCCCCCCCCCCCCTTTTTTTTTTTAAGAAAGCGACCTTTGTATTCGTCGGAGAGGAAACCGAGCCCCTGAAAGTGGCCTTTGTATCCATCGGAAGGGGAAGCTAATCTCCCAAAGTCGTTTTTGTTTCCATCGGAAACAAAAACGACTTCTAATCTCCCTCTCGTGGCTTCCACAACGCTAAGTCAAGGTCGAAAGATAAAGCAAATATTCAAAGCAAGGCAAAACCCTCTCCCGCGTTGGCCACGACGTCACGGAAACGATGGGACGCTATTGGATGGGGAGGTGGCGGAGGGATATATGATTCCCTTTGAGGGGCATTTGCCGCTACCTTCTTGACTTGTAACCTACTATAGTTGGTTCTGATACATTTTGGGTGAAACCAGCTGAACAAAGGAAGTGAAGGTGACAGGAGAAAGAATGGCGAACCAGCGGTCGGTTCGCCATTCTTTTCTCCTGTCATCCTCCTTGCTTTGTTCAGCTGGTTTCACCCAAGATTGCGGGTGTGGATACGGGCAAGCCGCCGAAACGATGCGGACGGCTCGTAAAGGTTAAACCACTCCCGTGTTTGCAGTTGCCACTTCAAGGAACGTTCATGTTTTTGCTCCTTTATTTGTCATTGGTGTGGAAATACAAGTCGGCAAATTGATTACGTGTGCTGTCGTGTCGCTTATGTGCCACGCAGAGTGAGCGCTGGGCGTTCGCGTTTCTGTGTTGGTGCGTTTGACTGGCGCACGTTTTTGCTTGCTAAAGTGACCCGGTCTCGCGTTGCTACGCAAACTGCCTGTCCGCTTTTCGGTTGTTATAAACATTGGAATCGCCCACAGTTTCCAAATATTTTTAAAGCATTGAGGTAAAGTGGCTCTGCTGCACAGTTTGTTGCTACGTGTACACCCGGAAAGAAATATGGGGCCGCGACTGCATCTACTGGTCCAGTGGGTAAATAAGAAAGAGGAAACAATCGACTTGATGAGTTGTCTCCATGTATGTATCGAGTAAAGAAAATACTTTGCAGCATTGTCTAAAGGCATGAAACTCCAAACAGACAGGTGTGGCTGATTTTGTGTTGTTTCTTCAGGACCTACAGTTACACACAGCTGTAGCCTAAAGTGGGGTGGCATCAACGCCGAGGCTCGCTAAGAAACTGGCGGCTGCACATATATATCTTAAATATTTCATAAAGATGTATTTTAGTGGTTAATTTTACCTTGTGAATTTTCAAAGTGCTATTTCTAGTAGAAAACGAGACCAGCAAACTTGCCAGTGTCAGCGGTGCTCACAAACGACTTAGTAGTCCCGAAAGCGTCCGCTGTTAACCCGGGCAAGTTTGTTGGTCTGATATTTCACAGGAACAGAGCTACGCTTTGAAAGTCCACAAGGTGAAATCCACCTCTTATATACACTTTTGGTTAAAAAAATTATCTTGGTACGTTCAGACGCCGAGTTTTTCGGACGATTTTAGAGTGACCCTTCACATTTATGAGAATACATCTTGTCAATTAAAGTTTTCGTGCAGGTTGAACAAATAGCTCGAAATTAAAAAAAGAAGCTTGCATGCCTTTACTGTAACTTGGTCTCGAATATTTTCTGAGTTTACTGCCGGTAGTGCATATTACGTGAATCCTAGATTAATGTAGCCATTTGTACTTTCTCATTAGTCGAAGAGAGCTTCAACTGTGCCGACATTCAAAACGGGCGGCCGGCGAGGTTCGTCGTCCATTCATTCGGAAAAAATGTACAAACGGACAAAGTCGTCCGTAGTCAACATATTCATTGAAAACAGTGCATTTGCCGATTTCTTTTGATAGAGAAAACAAAATACGAACAAACGCTGAGTGCATTTACCGACCGCGTTCAGACAGCCAACATAGCTTGGAGAGGATACAACCGGAAGCAAGGCAGGCCGTCAAAAAGGTTTCTCCTGCTTGCCGATAGATGGCGCCCAACATTTGCGGAAAAGGCCCTTTGACAGTGTCCCTCTCGGTTATTGTGACCACGACAATGTTCATAACTTCACAACAGGCGAGCACGCTCCGTCTACTTTAAAATCCACAAAAGCGAAATCATAAAAAAAATGTCAGGAAGACACATGGTCATCCTTTAAATTTGCATCTTGCAGGCCACAAATTAACACGAACACGGGTTTTTACCAATAAAAGAAATCCTAGCTGACGTAGACTAGAAATTCCGGGCTTGAGATGAGAATGAAACTCATGAGTGGAGCTTTGTCCTCTTCCCTCGCCGACCATGACCATCCATCTGGATGGCCAGCTAGAGACTTTTTAGTGTTGTGTCGTTTACCCGCAGTCTCGGGGTTTTTTCAACCATCTAGAACATCCATCTGGAGAATACCAGAGTACACTACTACCGGCCCGTACTCCGTGCGTTTTTGAACGGAATTCAGAAAGGTACCGAAAACGTGCGTTTACATTGGCTTATTTTAACGGACGTTGTAACTAATTATCTTTAGGAGTGTCCTGATGCTTTCCTTTTTCTTATCTACCTATACCTATTTCAGAAAAGTTTTATTTTCTTATTCACCAACGTCTCAACCGAGGCTCGACCTGTTCAGAATCCAACAAGGAATTTTGATCGAAACATTACTTTTTCTTTAATTTTCGTAAACATCGGCGACTCCACGTACCAATCTAACCTTTTCGTTCAAAGTGTAGTTTAGAGGTCTTTTTTTTCTTTTAAAATTACTAGGCGTAGCTCCCTTTCTGTATAAATTATGTCAAGAAACTTGCCAGGGTCTACGGCGGGCGGTGACGCAGACGACAAGGTCGAGTACCGGGGTGCGTTTAGCCACCCGCCGAAGACGCTGGCAAGTTTCTTGTCCCTATTTTTTTACAGAAAGAGAGATATGGTATGTAATTTTAGAAAGAAAGAAAAAACAACCCCGCCCTGTGAAATACACTTCTGAAGAAAAGTTTAGATTCTACGTGCAGGCGTCGATATTTACGGTCCATTTTAGATCGAGCTTGGTAACTTTGGTCACCCTATATATACATATATAGGCATAGGGAGTGACCTAATATATATACTGTATATATATACGGATATATCATGCCACCTGCTGGAAAATATACAGGGTGGTTGATTTTAATTTTAAGATATTTATTAAAATATAGCCATGACATGTAGATTAATGGGGTTTGTGCAAGTGAGCTAAACGTCCAGGGGGAAATAGTATAGTATAATTGTAACGATTAATCGGTTAATGAACTGAAATATGTTCTTTAACCTTTTTATTAGACAAAATAAAAATTACGTTTTCACGATGAAAGTTGCTGAGCATCATTGAAAACCACTAAATCAGTCAATTTTGGAACAACTTGGAGTGCTTCGGAAGCACGGGGGAGCGCCAGGGACTCCGAAGTAGATTTTGAGTGGGGGGCTGAAGTCAAACATCTTGTTTTTATATATTTTATTACAGAAAACAAGGGCTGGGGCTGAATTTTTGTTGTTTTATTTTTCCTTATTGTATATTAAAAAAAATAAAATATTTGCATGAAGTTCCTTACTTAGCATGCACAATCCCTTTTCCTTCCTGCTTTATAACAACAGTAACGAGTGTTAGTGGCTCGTGCGCAAGAGCTCTTGCGTACGCAATACAGTTGCGGGTCGGAAATGCATACGCGTAGAGCGCAATATTGCGTTTTGCGCATTCACCTTCCGACCCTCAAAGCTTTCACTTACGATCCAGTGAAACTTTCTGATATCGCGAAAACGCCTGTGCACAGTGCTTCAGGCAATTTCAAAATCCCTAGAAGGATACACAGCATTGCAAAATTGAGTTTGCGGAGAATTACGTTTATTATCTCGTCAAATGTTTATCCAAAAGACATCCACGCTATGAAATGAACGAGTAAGCCTAGAGAATTACCTGTATACAATGACATCTTAATACATATTTGGAAAATGCGCACAAAAGCGTGATGAAGGAAACATCCATATATAGGCCTCAAGGCCTTGTGTGTTGATTGTCTCAAGGAAGACGAAAGGTCGCCGTTCGCTCAGCAGTCCTGGAGACAAATTACTTGATGAAGTCGTCAAGGTTGAGCTCGGCGGTTCTTCCTTTTTGAATGTGCAAAATAAAGAGGTGTGTTAGCCTCACCTGACTCATGCGGGCTGCGTAGACAGGTTTTAATTCGGCGTAAGGTACTAAATGGGCTTTCCCCCGGAAGCGACAGGTGCCGGCACAGATTGAAGACGTTTCGTATTCTTTACAAATTTGTTCAGGAGGTCACGAATTTCGTCGGATTTTGCCTTTAGTCGTCCTCAATATGGCGTCAATTGTGAGGGAATCAAGGTTGCATAAAAGAGCCGACAAAAGTAAAAGCTGCGCAGAAAGTCAGGCCAGATCAAAATCACAGGCATGCACTCCTAGGGCCTTTTTCAAGTCGTCTGTTGTGAACTGTCTCTCCCCAGGCGGCGTTAATCAAGGTGCTCTCTAGTTTTACTAGCTGCTTCATACCATGCTGTTCAAACCGCCGTTGAGTTTCACTCATAATGCAGTCTAAAGCCGCAAAGTACTCCTTCCGTAACGCTGCTTGCAACCAACTACAACTGGCGATGAAGGTGTGTTGCTCATTTGAAACCTTTTTGGCGGTTTTGTCGGCTTTGCGCTGCAAGGGTCCTTCAAACCTAGGGAGGTGCTGCGACGTTGAACGTTGCAGTACCCCTTCACGTTCTTCGCATGGGCCGAATTCTAGCAGCGTTTCAAACCTTCTCAGAAGCCGCTCATAACTCTTCAAAATGGCTTCGCTGTTGTCTTCAATCGAATATTCTCCTTGTAGCAGCTGGTTCAGTGTCTCCTGAACTCTAGCATAGTTTTCAGCGAACCGTTTCATTGACTTCACTCTGACAGTCCACCTTGTTGAGCAAAGCGGAAGGTTATTCGGCATTGATGCGGCATCTTCCGCCACCTCGCGGCCTGGAGGAATTACAATAGATGAATAAATAGCTTTGCGTTTCTTCGAAGTCGGAGTGGGGCTTAGCCCCATCCTGAAAAAAATCTTGGGGGGGCTCTGGCTTCCCCTGCCTCCCCGGTTCCGGAGTCCCTGGGGAGCGCTACTGTTACCACTCGTGCAGATGGAACAAGGCGACCGGTGCGATAACACGCAAGCGCGATTTTTCCGTATTTTCTCATACGCGTTTCTCACCCCTTGTGCTTGTTGCACTAGTGGTTGATTTATCGCCCTACTGCGCTTCCCACGAGCTCAAAGTATTTCTAAAAATTACTTATTTAGTGTCTTAAGGACGTGCTCAACAAGTTTTTATATAAAACCATATGCTTAATTTTACCAGAAAAAAAATATCAATTCACAAATTTAAGTCGGTTTATCCACTTATCGTGATGATTTGCCGCTATACACTCTAAGAAATCTGGAGCGTCTGCTTTCGCACAACCTACAAAGGGGAGCTCGGCGAATGATGGGGCTGGTAATATGACAACACAATAAAAACAGTCTGCGCTGTGGGAGCGAGCATGGCTTTTCACCATGCTGAGTGTCACAGTGAAAACTGTTTTTAGTTTTAAATATTTCATCAAGCCCGTCATTCGCCGAGCGACTTCCTTGTTGTACCGATGGCCTCTCAATGGGCATCGTGGAAGAGCTGATGCTTCACATTTCTTAGACGTGTAATGTCCCCTTGCCGTGTAACTCGCCTAAACAAACCGTATTAGTGTACCTTTAGCAGCTTTTTTTTAAAAATAAGTATGTTAGAAACAAAATAAAACACCCTGTATATATTTAAATATGAACGCCAAGTCGGTTATATAAGATTCAGTTCAATGCCGATTGCTTGTTTTTATCCCACTGCTATGCAAAAAGTTGAGGTGTACACATTTATTTATGCAGTTGTTAAATACTGACTTTAATACTCGTTTTTTGTTAAAATCTACAGCTTTGCTAAGAAATGTCATTCCTAAATTGAGCGTCTGTAAATAAATATATGTTCCTTCATTGGGAAAAAATAATAAACTTGAAAAACAAATATGGCGACAGAGCAGGCGTTGTGTGCAATTTTAAAACTAGGAACAAGCAGAGAAAAATCTCCGTGGCGGGCGAAAATGAAGAGACGGGAAAAAAGTGAAAGCCGTTTGCAACTCCCTGTAATGCCGAATTAGAGCGCAGCTCTTGAGGAGGACTAGGGAAGGGTACTGAGGGGGAATCATTCAGGGGGACGTGACCCCGGGGAGGGGGGTCACGTGACCTCGTGGGGGCCACGTGACCTCGGGAGGGGGTCACTGACCTGGGGGGGTCACGTGACCTCGGGGGAGGGGTCACGTGACCTCGAAGGGGGAGAGTCACGTGACCCCTCCTCCCCGAGGTCTTCCCGAAGGAACTTGAGGTCTTCCCGAAGAAACCCGAGGTCCTCCTGAGGTCCTTCAGAGGGAACCCGAGGTCCTCCCGATGGAACCCGAGGTCCTTCGGGAGGACCTCGGGTTCCTTCGGGAATATTACCCATAATGCACCGCGCGGTTACGCCGACGGCGACGGCGACGGCGACGCCGCTCAAGCTAAAAACGGGCGCCTAAGAGCTGCGCTCTAAAATACGCAACGTTTCGGGCGGGAGCCTTTTGTCGAGTGATGTAAATGATGGTCAAGCTAGCGGCCAAGTGGCTGCCCGAAGGGGTTTCTTTCAGTATTCTTTACTTTTAGTGTAGCCTATGAAAATTTTACATTTGTGCTCCCCTTTGTTGGATCAATCACTCCGTCTGTGCCTTCATTTTCAGAATGATTTATATCTAAATCGAATTGTGTTTGTTTAAGATAGGAAAGTTGCGGTATTCATACAAATTTGCAAGTAATTGGAATTAAATCCTCAATACCTAAAAAATTCATGTTGCCTATGAGGTCCACCAAAGCCAGATTATCTACTACCAAACTTAATCAGATACATTAAATATTATATTCTTTAGTTCTTCGGTTGCCGTCGCAGTACAGTTCTGTAACCCGTGTTCTTTCGGAAAGATTGTAACTTGCGCACGATTGCCCATCTTTCGAAAACAGCTACTACACTATACCTGTTTTCACCTCAAGACACCGTAGGAAAAAAGTCCGGCTTCTCGCGGATGATTACTAATTTTCACCTTTAGGTGGAGATTTAAGATATAGTTTAGTAGTATTTGAGTGGATACACGTTATCTTATCAGGAGTACACGTTTCAAACGCCAGCATCGCCTGTGCCTCCGACAACCAATTCTGGCGAGAACTATTACTGCCTTCTTGAGGTGAAAACGGGTATAGTTTCCGACCTTTCGTTGCACATTTCTGCAGTTAACATTTAAGTCATTTTACACTTTGTGCATACAAACGTGGATGCTTGCTCTAAGACTAAGAAAAAAAGAGTAATGATTCCTAGCGTAGTAGGTCTTCGTAAAAGGTCAAATGCCAGTTGCAGCCTCCGGTTGTTTACAGAAGTCAGACGGCGGTCCCCACTCACGCAATCATCAATGTGGCTTTTTATTTTTATTTTTCAACCAAGGAGTCGTAGTTTGTTATCATTGTGCGTTTCCCGCGCACGAATGGTAAAAGTGAAGCTAATCATTCTTTAAACCACGCAAAATCCCAACGTCTTTTATTAATATGTACAAGGGACGTTTAGGCTGACAAGGAAATTCGCCCTTAAAAGGACACTGACAGGGTATTTATGCTCGCCAGGGATTTTACTCGTATATGACATATGAGAAGCCTAACTACACAGAACACAATTTGGATCTAGAAACTCGTTTCTCTTCGCCCGAAAACCACCGATCGAGAAGTGGCCGGTTTGAGCCACGACACTTTCTTCTCCGTAGTCATGTGCCGTTTTCTATGGTTTAGACACACACATAAAACATAATCAGTCGTGGGTCATCGAAAGGACAGACTCAGTATTAAAAATATTAAAAACATGATACCCATTTTTGTGGCTTCTAAGAAGCTGCAAACAGGTTGATTGAAAAAAAAAATCGGCAGAGACACTTGAGATTGTTTACATGTAGGAATGCGAAAGCTTTCGCATTCCTCCACTAGCTGCATTCCCTACAAGTCGCGCGCCACAGTGGCGGCACCAACTTGCTTTTGGAGGGGGGGGGGCATGCGCTGGCAGTCCCTTGGGCGCCGCCGACATGTTTGCGCTCCGCCAGTGGCGGCTGTTTCAGGGGGCAAAACATATGCCTTGCCCTTCACTCTGAGAACTGTGGGGGGGGGGGGCAAGGCCCCACTTGCCTCCAGTTGGTACGCCCATGGCGCGCCACGTCTGGCTGTTCAGGCGGCGCTCTGGGGTGACATCACGCGTCCGCTTTGATTTTGAGTGGCCACGCCGGCTTTCGTGACGATGCACGCTGCGTTGCTGAGCTTTTCTTGGTGTTTTATTTGTGAGACGCGTCCCGTTTGACCTCGAGCGGCTTAGTCTGCTTTCGTGACGAAGCATCTGATATGACGCGTCAGAGCCAATGAGACTTTAAATGCCGTTTCCGGTCAGCCAATGGGCATTGAGGTGACGTTTTTCGCTCCTACAGAAAACGTCTAAAGACTCCACCGGCTTCTCTCCATGAGACAGTTATATGCTTTCAGATTAAAAACGAGTTTCGCAGATAACCGGAAGCACTGTGACGCATTCGCTGCGTAATCTACATCATGGCGTCGTATTGCGGGAGTCGCGGGATGGACGGCTGAACGAAGGGACTAAGCGATCGCGGCGGACGACGGGACCTCCATTTCACAGACTGTTGTTCGCGGTATCGGAGAATCTATCTAGCTTTGAAAGAGAAATCGTTTAGCGATCAAAAACAATTAAAATTTATACCGTACAGACATTTTCGACCACCGATCTGATTAGCACGAAGACGTCGCCGAGTCATTATCCCTTCTCTAGGCTAAATACATCGCTCGCCTTACGCACACGACTTGGTTCGAAAAACGCGCAAACGTCAATCACGAAGCGCTTTACTTCAGCGTTTTTCGTGCAACGTATGACATGCAAATATTTCATCTGCCACGCAAAAACAAAAAGAAAACGAGAAACTATAACGCGGTCGGGTGTTCTACGTGACATCCGACCACTCTCTCCTCCTCTAGATATTGTTCCTTATAAATACAGGAATGAAACATAATATTTCTATTGTGCGTTACATTATGAAACCGGAGAAAAAGTTGCGGAAAAATACTCCACTCGATGCTCATACTCTAAAGCGCGATAGACATTAGGGACAATTAAAATACAGTTATGGCGCAAACGTGCTGGCGGAAGCTGTCCATGGTGATATCAACCCAAGACGGGGGCACAAAAAATGCAGTCAAGTGGCAGAAGACGACTAAAAAGAGAGACAATTGTCTGTTTGTTTTCTGTTCTTTAACATATTGAACTCCTTTAAACACGGCCAACTTTCCGGGACACGGCCGCCCAGATCCAGGTTTTCACGCCCGTGGCGTTTAACCTTGAAACAGATGACTCAGATGAGGCATTTAAAGCGAGATAGAAAAGAACGAGTTTAGTGCTATCTTAACCTCATCTCTTGCGTATCTTCCCGTCCTCCGATCACTATCACCCCTTCAATCGGGTTGTCGCAGTTCCCGAGAAAACGATGCATCACGCGTCAAATGTAGGCTAGGTGGGAAGGGCGGCACTTGCTAATCTTGAACAATGTTCGAGTGAATGTTCAGGCTTGTTCTTCTGATGCTTATATCAAGCTACATTTACACTCAATAAGTGCGAATTTCTTGTCTTATTTACACCTCTGAGGTGTATTTCATTTGCGTTGGTCATATTATATGTATACGTACATTTTACACTGACTAATTTACGTGGCTGCATTTTTTTCTTTTACATGTTTTTGTTGCGTGAACTGTTTAGGCGTGATTCATCACGTTTGAGTTATAAATTCTCATTTCTGCTTAAAGTGAATATAAGGCTTTCAGTAATAATAGATAAATAATTAAATACATATACACAAAAACAAGACTGCTAGGTATTTTGAGCTGCCTACACAGATTATGTAAGCAGCACCCTCAGGACATTCTAAAAACTTAATTTTGAAAATATTGTATGGCTATTTAAGATTAAAAATAGCAGAACACACAAAACAAGGGAAACAAAATTATTGCATTGTTATTCACCTGATTTTAACACTAAAATGACTGCCGTGTGACAAACAATTGCTTCAGACCTTTCTTGTGTAGCTGAGCACCATCCAACACAAAATTTTGCTATAACTACAAGAAAAAAGAAAATATTCGCAGTTGGACTTTTTAAGAAAGAAAGCTCATGTCCATTGGCGTCCGAAGATTTCACCAAGTAAACATTTCTTGGCCTGTATACATTTTGTCGGCGCTGTTACGGAATGCATATGTAGTTGGGAGAAGTGTTGGCGGTAAGGCGTCTCAAGCAACGGCGTTACCCGTAACGCGTTGCTTTTCTGGTAACGATGAAACGTTCTCGTTATTTCTTAAAAACAGTAATGAGTAATCGTACTTACGTTAATTATTTTTAGTATCGTGTAGCGTAGTTACGTTACTCGTTCCATATTCTTACGAAGACTTAAAAAAAACATTTTCTTTTTTTTGCGTGTCTAGACGCCAGGTAAATTTCTGAGTTTTGCGTTTTTCTTGTGAATATTTAGGTGAAAAAAAGAGCTAAGGTAAGTATGTTAAGTTTTCGTATGAACACAATGTTTCTTGAAATATATATGGCGCTTACTCATACTTGTAACTTCAAAAGAGTAAAACGTGTTAATTCATAATTTAGAAAAGTAACACAAAATTAAAGTGCCTTATATTTAGGGCTCCGTGTTTTCGGATAAATCCGAAAAACTCAGAAAAACACCCGCCGGTAATATTTTTGTCAATTCGGATTTATCCGATAAACTCCGAATTGTTATGTGCCCATGCCACCCCCCCCCCTCCTCCCCCCCCCCCCCCTCCCACACACACACACACACAAACGTATTTTCTTTTTTTCTTTTTTACAGTTTGAGCAGCGCTGAATCAATGGTCCTGGGAAAATAACACCATAATTACCTTCAAGCCTCGGGCCGTTGTCAAAAGGGGGTCTTAGGCTTGTCTCGTCAAGGTTGGTTCAGGCAAACAGGTCATCGTACCATTCGTGTCACGACAAAAGCCACTCTTTTGGTTTCCAGTTTGGGCCATGGGATTTGGGATTTAAAGAAAGGAGAGGGTATGTTTTCGGGGGTTACAGTGATAGCTACGGACCATAGAGATTGTATAAAATAGGGAAGAGGGGCAGTTGGAACTTCGCTATTACATCCTTAACCACTCCATCGCGCGCGGCCGCGGGATAGATTGATGGGATAACTACGAGCTTACCTGCGGCTACTTCCGGCAGTTTATTGATTTTAAGCGCATCGACGTTTATCGAAGCCACATTTGCGTGCGACTTTTGTCGCGGAACAAAGTAATATTGTTAATGACAACAACGCCAAATTCAACTGAAGAAATCTTAGTTGATACAAGCGCGTTTTATTTTTTTATCTAGCATACGTTTGCATCCGGTTAATATTTATTATTTTTATAGGAAACACTCCGAAATTAATCTCCGAATTTTGGAGAATCAGTGATTTACAAAAAATAAACTCCGATAAACACCGAATTTTTTCTAAAAAATAAACTCCGAAAAACACCCTCCGAATTTCACGAAAAATAAACTCCGAAAACACGGAGCCCTATACTTATATTTTAAGGGCAATGGTATCGAATTCTCTTCTTTTTTAGGTAACGTAGGTCGGTAACGCTTTCCTTTTATTTGCAAGTGAGGTGTAACTTATCTCGTTACGTTTTTTCGGTAACGCCTGCAGCAGCCCTTAAAAGTTATCTTTTTGTGGCATATGGCAATCACACGAAAGAGGGTAGTTATCATGCCCTACAAATTTTCGAAAATGCGTCCAGGGTTTTGTTATCACAGCATCACTGCATAAAAAATCAGCAGAACCCATCCTTTGGGAATGATTATCTACGTTAATGCGAATAGCATCAAACGGTGCGGAGTTATGCGCGTTCTGTCAGGTGGCCGGCACACTCTAGATACGCCAGCCCACTCTTGAGGCGATTCTAAATTTGTTGACACTTTCACTAGCCCTGCGCACGATCTGCGCAGCCCAGCACGTGCGTTTGTGTCACATAGGAAGGCGAGCAAAGCACGCGCCATACGCACTAAACACTCAAAATGGTACCGACCAGACTTTCTGGCGTCTCAGCTAGTCTCAACTAACGGTATTTAAACGGTTGTTTGAGGATCTTACCATAGGACGCGTTTTACAGCGCTAGATCACTTGCCGGTGGCGCGCGTTCCATGCACGAGGGCTATTCCGCTCTGCGTGGAGCCGAGCACGGCTCGCTACATCACCCTCTCCCGAGCGCGGGAGAGGGTGAGCTAGCGGCCGTGCTCAGCCTCACGAGAGCGGAATGAGCCCTCGTGCATGGAACGCGCGCGCACCGGTAGCTGTGACAGCGCTGTAAAGCGCGTCCTATGGTAAAGATATAAACAACCGTTTAGAGTGCGTTGAATGACTGCCTTCATAGCTCTGTGGTTAGCGCGTCTGCCTGCTGATCAAAGGGTCAACGGCTTGAATCCCAGCCGGCGCCGGTCTTTTTTATTTGTGTATCGACCCGCGGCGTAAGAGGTTAGATAGCCAGATAGATAGATACATAGACGAAACAGTGCGTGAAGTATGTCCAAAGAATGCTATTCGCATTAAAAGTTTAGCCATGTTCTACCGCAGACAAGACTGGTTCAGCGTAAACCATTATGTTTTTAGCTGCGATTTGTCGCCGGCAAACTATCAAGCGAAGCTGTATATGACTCGTAGGTCGGGTTTTTTCGTGTCCGTCAAAAGAAAAGTTACGCGCACGACTTATCGCCGTTCGCGCACGCCTTGATGTTAATTTTGTAGTTTTGACACTTCTTTCAATAAGAAAACCACAAAACTAGTGTCAAAACCACGCGATAGATTACAAGATGCGCGCGAACGATGATAAGCACGTCGCGCCCCCGCATGCGTTTTCTCAGTAAATATTGGGGTTACATAAGCTGCCGCGGTGACGGCAGCTTACGATGTCTCATATATAAAATATTTCGGTACTGTGCATTTAATTTTCTTTCATCAATCATTTGGTATAGACCCTTTTGCTGTTTACAAACACTGCAAGCGACTTCCGGTCGCACCGTCTTTCCAAGCCTGTTGAGCTTGCATATGTTACCAGTGATAGAAAGCATAAATGTTACATGAAAAACAAAGTTATATATTTAACGAGGGCCTTCGGCTGTACAGTGTTACATCTTGGAGGAGGCAAGCTGGTTTACAAGAATACTCGAAACAATTTAAGACATCTCGCACTTCGTTCTCTTGGCGTTCACCTGGAGAATTGGTGGCTAAACGTTTCATCTACTGTGTGTACTGGCGCTGCGAGGTGTCATCTACATTTCAAGCAGCGGTGTTAAGCTGGCCTTTGTTCACCCTAACACCGCATTAGGTGGCCTTTGTTCATTCTTTTTATAATCCGGAAGTTCTCTGGCACGTCAAAGAGTGGAGCACTACCTCGTGGCGTTTGCAATAAAAAAGGTCTATAGTGCATTGGGCAATCGCTGCAGGTGATACCACAGCTTCGCTGTCCAATTCTACCTTAACAATTTAGATTGGAGCCTTAATCTTTTTTTTTTTTTAATTTGTCGCAGTACCTATTTAATAATAAAAAAAGAGTGGTATACTTCAACGCAGCCGATGCAACGAGCTGGTGAGACCGACCAGACAGCATCAAAAGCGCTCTATTATAGTGTTTGTCATGTTTCTGTACATGTTCTATCACCACTGAACCAATCATAAACAGAAAAGGCCCGGGGACTTTCGCTTTTGAAGCTGCCTGATTGGTCCAGTTACCTTGCAGCGTTGGCGACGTCTCTACTTCAACTGAAATGAACTATAGTAATCGGCTATCACCTCGGCTCGCTAATACGTCGGGTATTAGTTTTCTTTTTTAACTCTGCAGTGTCGTGATTATAAAGATATATGCATTGGTCGGAGCGTATAGCGCCAGTGAATGCACGAAAACGGTCACGTGATTTTCAACGTTATAGACACTAAGATAAGGTTAAATAACCATCAAAATGTTTGTGATTAATTGTCTAAAAGTCCAGTGAGAAATGCGTACGTATTATGTTATGAAATATTATGCCATGTCGTGCAGGTGTGTCTTTTTTCAGTCCGACTCAGAATAACTTACGGCATGAATGTATTCGTTTTTATGTCTTTCTTGTGTAAAACGTTATTAATTTATATTTTTTCTAATATTCAGTGTTTACTTTTTGTAGTTTTTAATTTTGAAGTAACTGCCTCACAATGAAGTCCTTTCTCGAAATAGAGACATAAAACATCAACAACAACAAAAACAAGGCGGTGCACACGAGCGAAGCTTGCGCAAAATCGGATGGGTTAAATCAGCGGATATAGCTCACACAATTTGCACAGCTACGCAGAATATTTGAAACCGCCAAAGTCGGGGTTGACTCAGGAACAAATGGCCGGGAAAGCAGGGACTCACGTCACGTTTATAACAGCCGAATAAGTAATGCGTATGTGCAGTGTTTCTATTGGCAGCTGAGTAATGTTTTACTGGCTTACTGGCTTTGTGTTAATTATTTGTTGAGCCTTTGAAGTAACAAAACACACAGAAATGAATAATGAAAGGGTGAGACATATGCAGGTCCAGCCATCCCACGCACGGGCCGCGAGTCATAGGACGCGTCGAAATAAGAGCGGAGTCCGACCTGGCGCCCGCCAGTCAGTACGTCACATGATTTAAAGAGCTAGTCGAATCGACCTGGCGTTAGCCCATCGGGAAGTTATATGACTAAAAAAATAACCGTAATATGCCATGGCGCGAGCCAATCAAGACGTCACGTTCTTAAAAAATATATGGCCGAAGGGAACCCGGCTTCAGCAAATGACGGCATCACATGAGTCGCGTAAATTCGCAAGACGCCTATATTGTTTGATGTCTAATCGAATTCAGAGCCACACACTTGTACAGCAAGATGGCCCACGCATCTTTCTAATCCAATTACGCTGAATATGCGTGGCAATGGCAATCTTGTGTTTCCGCCACGTTCTATGACACGTCGGCCGTTCCGTCCCTTGTGTGTTATGGCCTTTTGCCTTTCTTCTGACGCGGCGTACAAAACGTCCAACGTTTTCTCCCTGGTGACACACAATGATCCTTTAAAAATAACAACAATTTGACAGACTAGTGTTCCTCGATTTTTTTGTTTTGTTTATGGTGATGTCATTAGTTGCTACCGCCCAATTCCGACAGCTTACACTCACAGAAAAACTACAAAGAAATCGCCGAAAACAAAATGCCACAGGAGCACAGTCAACGTCAAGGGCAGCGCGGAAAAACGCTCTTTCACGCGCTTAAAAAAAAAAAGAAACAAAAACTATTGGAACAAAATGATCAGATTTACTCACCCTAAGCAAAGCGCACATGAAGGCACATAGGACAGGCATTTCTAGGGGGAAAAAGTGCTGGATAACTTTTAATTGAGACGCCTGTTCAGCCTTTTTTTATATCACTGACAACTGTACATTCAAGTGATTTTCATCCTTTAGAGAGTCATGCAAGCATACAGGATTTCGATCATCTCCCAACTCCGACCCTCTTTGTCTCCTCATCTCTTCAAGACGACGAAATATGCGTGACTAACCTTGAGCCGTGGTTTTTAGGGGCGAAGCTCCTTTGGGGCTAGCGATGTCCGTCCGTCCATCCGTCCGGCGTCCGGTGCTCATGCTCCTGCTCCTACTCGCGAGCTCACGTGCTCACGAGCTCGTGTAGGCAAAAAAAAAAAAATAATAGAAGAAATAATAAAAAATATGAAAAAAATGATAGAAAAAAAAATGATGAAAATACGTTTGCGCAGTCGACAGGATTCGAACCTGTGCAGGGAGACCCCAATGGATATCAAGTCCATCGCCTTAACCACTCGGCCACGACTGCGGGACGAGTAGGGAGCCTCTGAGATGTGGTAGTAACTCAGGAGCTGGGGTTTCTGTCGTGAATGAAACGTTGCATGTAGCCGCTCAACGTCTATGCAGGAGAGGGCGCTGCGGTCAAATGCGTATATAATGGCGTTAAACTTTGCATGCATTGGCTCAACGTTTATAGACGAGAGGGCGCTGCAGTCAAATGCTCAAATGCGTATATAACCATGTTCCATACCACACATTGCTTTTATCCCTCTCCCTTTCCCCAACCCATCGATGACCGTTCGGCCAATGGCTGTGACTCCAACTTTGGTTTTTCTTCTTTTGCAAGACTTCTCTCTCTCTCTCTCTCTCACACATTCTCTTTCTGACATGGATGAAAACGAACGAAAGGCTCAGCATGCTGCGGCTCAGCGTCTATGCAGACAAGCACCACCAGAGCTTCGCTCCAATCAACATCATTCACAACGTGGAGACGCGGTCAACTATGTCTTTCCACTTTATTTCTTTTTTTTGTTTCGCAGTAAACACAATATAAATACACATATAGTTTTAGGCTGGTTGGGCTTTGGAAAGAAAGTCAAATTTAGCGACTGTTATATTAACGCCCATGTAGAATATAGCAAGGTCGGGGGACATCAAGTACTTGAAATATTTGGCTAAGTATATCGAGTATTTGAAGCCGTAAACTTTGATTCACTGCAGGTTTCAAGAGGAAGCGTATTTCCTAACAAATATCGCCGGTTCGCTCCTTCAGAGTGGCTAACTTCAACTCTTATCTCAACAACCGGGGCGAGTCCTGCGAAGGTCTCGGGCAAACATGTAGTTCACTTATTTGAGTACATACTCCAGTTGTTGTAGGCCGCATACGTCGAATCCCGCAAGTTCCTGGCGGAGATGCACTTCCTAAAAAAAAAAAAAAAACGTTGGCTTCCTTCTTCGGAACGTGATCCTTTCAAAGTAGCCACATTCAACGCCCCTTATCTCAAGAATCAGGCGAATCTCGCAGCGATTCAGGGGAATCATGCAGCACAGCCCTTTGGGTAGGTGTTTAAACATTTTTAAGCCATATAGGTTGCACGCCGTAGGTTCCTGCTGGGAGCGCACTTTCCCAAAATACTCAAGGTTTCGTCCTTTCGGAACGTGACTCTTTTGAGGTAGCCACATTCACCTCCTTTCATCTCAACAACCACGGCGAATCTCGCAAAGCTCCCGGGGATCTATGTAGTAAAACTAATTGAGCAGAGTTTTAAATAATTTCAAGCCATATAGGTTGCGCGAGAGGTCAAATTGAGCGGCTCCTATTTCGGCATCCAGGTCGTATCTCCTAAAGTTTACCAGGGGTCCCGCAGTCCACTCTTATGGGCTAGGTATTCAACGAAATATAAGACGTCTAGGTTGTTTTCTGCGAGTTCCCGGCGAAGGCGCATTTGCCCAAAAAACGCGCGGTCGGATTGTCCCAGGATAGATTTAGTCAGAGAGGCCAACTTCAGCGCCTCCTATTTCGGCATCCACGTCGTATCTCGTAAAGTTCCCGGGAATCCCGTAGTCCACCTCATGGTGCTATGTATTCAACTAAAATATTATACGTCTAGGTTCGTTTTCTGTCCAGGTTCCCGTTCGAAGGCGCAGTTGCCCAAAGACACGCGCGGTCGGATTGCTCCAGGCGAGATTTAGTCAGAGGCCAACTTCAGCGCCTCCTATTTCGGCATCCAGGTCGTATCTCGCAAAGTTCCCAGGGAATCTTGGTAGTCCACCTCATGGGGTAGGTATTCAATGAAATACATTAAACGTCTAGGTTGTTTTCTGCGGGTGTCTCTGCGAAGGCGCAGTTGCCCAAAAACGCACCATTCAGACCATCGGTAAGAGATCCTGTCGCAGCAGCCTAACTCAGCACGGGATATCTTGACGAAGAGGTGGAATCCTGCAAAGTTCCCAGGAATCATGCACATACAATTACTGAAGTACGTATTCAATTTAGGTCGAGCGGTGTATGCATCATTTTCTCCAGGTTCCTGCAAAGTCCCCTTTCCTCCAAAAACGTCCTAGTTGAGACCATCGGAAAGAGAATCTGTCGAAGCGGTTTATTTCAGGGCCGCTTATCTCAGCAATCAGGTCGGATTGTCTATTTCTTAAGAAATCATTTAATAAAATTACTTAAGTGCATAGTTATTAAGGTGCAAACGGTGCAGGTTGTTTTCCGAACGTTTCATCGAAGACACACTTCAGCGAAAACAGGCACTCTTCAGTATTTTGAATATACATTTTGTTAAAGTAGCAAACTTCAGCGCTTCTTATCCTCATAACCGAGTCGCATATCACATATTTAGCTAAGAAATCATCAAATACAATGACATGCATGATTATTTCACAATAACGCTAATGCTTTTTTCGGCCTTCGAGAAAGCAATTAACATTTCTGTGGCCGAACGAAAGCTTCTGACCCTTTCAGAAATTAGAGAGAAGACGCAGGCGAGCTGGTGACGAAACATATAGTAGAAAAACCCAGAGACAAGGAGCTAAAAGGACACAACAACACCGTCTCACAACCAGCACAACAAGGATTTAATTAGACACAGTTTTCCTTCGTTTCACGTTCCCTGGTCATCAGCAAATGCCACGTTTGAAGGTATCAAGCGAAAGAACTCGTGCACATCTGCAGCCTTAAGCGTCCGGTGAATACATAACGAAAACGGTGGTGTCGCATCGTCCAAAACAAACCATTCGCTCCTAATCAACGGTTTGGTACAACTTCGTTATAAACAAAAATAAAGAAGAAAATAAAAAATAAAACTAGAAGAAATTAACACACTGGGCACAAAAACGCGTGCACGACTGCAGTCTTGACCGATCAGTGAATAAATCAACACTAGAACCACAAGAACGGTGGTGTCTCATTGTTCAAAACAAACCATTAGCTCTCAAACAACTGTTTGGTACGTTTTAGTGAGAAACAAAAATAAAAAGAATTATTAGAAATCATCCCACTAGCTGGACAAAGAAAATAGACTAGAGAGCTAAGAGCTTCTGTGTCTCCTCATCCAAAGTAAAAGAGGGCCTACTAATACAATTTCCGGCGCTGGTAATCCTAGGTGTCTCCTTAATTACCCTCTTAAATGGATCTTTTTCTTTGCTAACAACAGTCGTCTCAGCCCAGTTAGGGTAACAATTATTGCACTCATTAAGATGGTTTACAATTTCAGAATTGACCTAAGAGGAGCTAACCGCTCTTTTGTGTTCTAAACGCCGGTCGTTAAGGCAACGGCCAGTTTGACCTACATACGAGAACCCATATACTAAAGGAATTTCATACGCTACTCTCATCTCACAAATAATTACCGGATCTCTATGATTTTTTTTGGCAGCCATGCTTGTTCCGCCCTTAAAACGTGAGCTTACTTAATTTAAAATCATTTTTGAAAACAACGTTCACACCATGGCTCTCTGCCAAGGCCTTGAGGTTGTGAGAAAAGAGGTAGAAAAAAAGCAAGCACACCCACGTCTCAGGTTTCTTGCGGGGAACCGTAACGAAACCAAAATTAAAAAGAACATTCCTCAACACACTCACTAAGAGAGACGAGCTATAAACTATTAAGCTATTACAAAAAATACGCACACGAAAACCTTTATATGATTTCGCCAGATGACAGTAAACATTACACACTTCGACACACCCATAGACGACCTCCTAAAATACGCACCAATTACGGGAGACAAACAAAACGTTTTCAAGTCGCCAAAATCTTAAATCGTACAGAGGGATTAGTTGATTTTAAATATATTGTACTACAATTAAAAAAAAAAAGCTAAAAGAAATCTTGGTGGGCAGTGATACTGTGTTAAAAAACCTATGCAATTTCATAAATCATATTCATATTTGACATTTTATGTTTGGTGTTTATGTATTTCGCTCAGACTTTTAACCTTTTCTGACAAAACCGTTGTGTAATTGCATGTTTCACTTGTTTCTATGTATACCTGTGTTTACATCGTGTTGTCTTGACGGTAATTTTTAGCGTGAACGTTTTGCACTATTTACCAATGCTGTACTAGAGCTGTAAGGGGGGCAGAGACCTCGTCAGGCATCACGCTTTAGTGTCTGCCCACCTCCGACCCGATCGGGAAAAGAAACAATAAAGAAAGAAATAAAGAAACTGAGACAACCAGTGTGTGATAATTCGGTGATAAAGAAAAGCTCGCTCCTTTTTCGATGACACGCATGGCTGCCAAGAAAATCATAGAGATCCGGTAATTAGTAGTGAAATGGCAGTAGTGTATGAAATTCCTTTGGCATGTGGGTTCTTATATGTAGGTCAATCTGGCCGTTGACTTAATGACCGGCTTTCAGAAAGAAAAGAGCCGGTTAACTCCTCTTTGGTCAATTCTGAAATTGTAAACCATCGCAGTGAGTGCAATAATTGTTACCCTGACTGGGTTGAGACGACTGCTGTTAGCAAAGAAAAGATTTATTTAAGAGGGTTATTAAGGAAAAACTTAGGACTACCAGTGCCGGAAATTGTATTAGTAGGCCCTCTTTCACTTTGAATGAGGGGACACAGAAGTTCTTGTCTCTCTAGTCTATTTTCTTTGTCCAGCCAGTAAGATGATTTCTAATAATTATTTTTTTTATTTATGTTTATCACTTATTTGTGCCAAACAGTTGTTTTGGAGCAAATGGTTTGTTTTGAACGATGAGATACCGCCGTTCTTGTGGGTCTAGTGTTGATGTATTCACTGATCGGTCAAAAGTGCTGTCGTGCACGCGTTATTTGTCCAGACTGTTGATTTCTTCTAATTTTCTTCTTTATTTTTTTCTTTATTTTTGTTTATAGCGAAATTGTACCAAACCGTAGTTCTGGGGGCTAATGGTTTGTTTTGGACGATTAGTCACCACCGTTTTTGTTGGTATAGGGGTTATGTATTCACCATACGGTTAAGACTGCAGTCGTGCACGTGTTCTTTTGCTTAATAACTTCAAATGTGGCGCCTGCTGATGACCAGAGGATGTGAAGAGAACAAGGAAGACTGTGTCTAATTAAATCCTTGTTGTGCTGGTTTTGAGGCGGTGTTGTTCTGTCCTTTTATCCCCTTGTCTCTGGGTTTTTCTACTATGTTCCTTTCATTTCATACCGTTTATTTTCACCTTAATGGACCGTGAAAAGCATCACATAAAAGATGGGGAGGAAATTCAAGATTTATACAATATAAAAACGCAAATACAAAAGAAGAAAAAAACACACGAAAGGAAACTTAAACTTAACACACTAAAAGCACTCAGGACTGCTCAGAATTACACAAACCATGCAACTAGTAAGACGAAAAATAAAGTTTAATACAAGATAGAAAATATTCGTGTCCACAGTGGTGACAATTTGCATGATGGGAGGTTGTTCCAGTCACTGATTACCTGGCGAAGAAATGATCGACTAAATACGTTTGTAGAGACTGAAATACGTCTGATGGCACATGTTTTGGTAAGTCGCGAAGATGTTCGGTCCGGGGGGGGGGGGGGGAGGATAGCAACTCATTTTCAAGGTATAGAATGTGGTAGTATGTTTTATGAGGAAGGAAGAGCTCAGGCTCAGGCAGAGCTGCAAAAAGGACATGGTTAGTTAGCTTTTCAAGGCGGAAACACTGAATGAAGGATTATAGGTAGACAACATGGCAGACCTGTTTTGAGCTGCTTTATGAGGGCTAATTAGGTCAATTTGATCAGTATTCCAGATGGTAGCCGCATAATATACTATAGGTCTGACGTACGTGTCGTACGCCAGCCTGAGGACAAGGGGAGGTGCAGAACGTAGGTTATGTCTTTTTGGTGCAAGGGTTCATGATGAGTAAGGAGTCATGGCTTCAATGTGATTATTCGAGGAGGTTAGAACTTTTTTGTATTTTGAGCGTTGTGAACTCCTGTGCCGGACAAACATACTGGAACTGAAGCAAACGCAGTAAATATTTTAATCGTAAAAGGCGGCTGTAAATGCAAACGCTCTAATGTAAAGTGGTTTTTTTTCCAAGGGGTTGAAGAGAAATATCAAAACTTAGAAGGGACAGAAAAGAGTCAGGAGGACATCTCATGCTCGCTCAGCTAGTTCGTTTATTACCAGTCCACCTCCTGCTATAGTATCAAACTCACGGTCATCACCCCCAACACAAAAATACGAAGTCTATACAGTTGAAGCGCCACAGTTTATATTATTATATATGCAAAATTGGCATCTGAACAAGACAATCGAATATAAGCTGATCACACTCGTTGAAGACGACGTGGTTTAAAATATCATAGGGTTTTCTTCTCTGCGCATCCCTACGAAATATGATTGTAGAGCTCCATCTGACTTTTTATTGTCTTGCTCGAATAAGTGGTTGATGATTGTTATGTCAAACGTTCTAGCGTTATTTCTTCTTCTTTTTTTTGTCGCCCAAACGTTCAAGGGCGCAAAGATACACGAGGGATTCATGATACAGTATGTACAAGCCTGATCGCTATGCCAAAACAACAGGCAGATACGTAAACCTTTCACGTCTAACGACGCCCGCTTTTCGTCTCGAACTAATGCGCACATGCTTGCGTTTTCTGTTTATAATAAGACAAAGGTTGTGAGGATTTGTGCAACCACAAATAAAAGTTGTTCGGTGTGCTGCCGCGCGTTTCCACGTCATATCGTACAATGACTATCCGGATCATATCTTTTTTATATTTCTGTAAGAAATATATGTGAAAGTCATGCTCTTCGCTGAAATATTCAGTTATATGTGAACGCCATAGCTAAATTGTTCCCAGAGATAGATATAAAATTGAGAAGCTCGAGGCGTGGACATTGCGGAGATTTCACTAAATTACTGCATAAACGCCCATATCAAGCCAAAGCATGCAAGTAGGAAACATTTTGTTGATTGCTTTTATAATATATTTGCAACATGAACGTCAAACAGCAAAAATTACAATTATATAATTATACGCCAAAAAAATTACGAAACTCGTTAAAAAGCGCGTTTTAGAGACACATTTACACATTATTTACCAACAAATAACTTTATGCAAAACGTTGCAAAATATACCAAAATGTGCGTCTTAAAATGCAGCTTACGAATATATAAAAAGATTTGCTTGCCCATTCTTGTTATTAATGCAAAAATGTAATGTTTCTAAAAGTAGCGATATTGCATGTCAGTATTTTAAAACAAAAACTCCCCTTTTTATTTCTTTTAAACAATCCTTAACTCCTTGCAGTAACTTGAACTAACATGTAATGGCAAAATATTGAGTAGCATATGATCTCCAATTGTGAAAAGCGACAACAAACCTTCACTCGAGCTGAGCAATCTTGTCTTCGACAGAGAAATTTATCCTGAGAAAGTTTGTCCTTCTTAAGGAGATTTTGACAGCCTGGCAGCCACAGCAGGGCGGTCTGACAACCGGCGGATGACTACTTACGTCCGCCATTGGGGGCTCTGACTCATGGGAACTCTGTACGATTTCTCAGGAATAAAAAGACAAAAAGTAACTCCGTCCACTGGCCAAGCTCTCTCAGTATAAACGGCTATGTTCTTCGTTATAGGGACTTTGCCGCACAACGCCGGCTTTAGAGAGATATTGACTAGAACCGACAAAGTCTACAACAGTGCTGCTCTTTTACAAAGCATAGAAAGTCGTCATAACTTAAAACCAGGGGCAGGAAGAATAAAACAAATGGACAACACAAACCAAAATTTTGAGCACAGCTGAGCTTATTTGACCGCACCAAAACAAGAAAAGATCAAGAAAACAGAACATGGCGTCGGGAAGATTTGACCAGACGTTGCTTGAGAAGCTAAATCCGTAAGACACTAGACACGCTTCCGACAACGATAATCTGCCGACTAACACCCACAAAGATAATCTCCGTCAGGACTACGAGAACCGATCAACTTCTTAATCTCCGGGTGTTAGATTATGATGCTTCCTAACCAGCTCGTTTGCGTACGTTCAATTTTCAGAAAGTCCTACTGCCCCAAGACTTGTTTTATCTATCTGTTTCCTAGTGTTACTATCAATATTATACAGAAATTGACTGTAAATCACAAAAACGCCTCGACCCATATTTTTTATTACTTGCAAAAAGTAGAAATCACCACTGCATGTAAAATTTTGGTTGAAAAATCTGGAGGTATCTTTGATGTCCACATTTCCTGCCAAAATATAACTGTGAAAAAACAACCTCGCTTTTGTAATGGAAGTAAAATCTTGACGGTTAATATAACGATATTTCAATCCTGTAGAAATGTTGATATTGGGATGGGCGATGAATTAGGTGTGTAGAACATAAACGTATATCAATGGTTCGCTAAATGCGCTTTTCTTGGGACCATTTGAAATTCACGCTATAGCCATAATTTCAGAAGTAGAACCTTTAGCTGGAAGGTGTGATGAAAAATATAAACAAGGCTTTACAACCGGCGTTCAAATAGAAAAAAACCGTAGGTTAAAGATTATCGTTTATCAAGGACGCACTTCATAACGACGAAGAAAAACCGGGTTTCTCATGAAGCGCCCAATGATCACAGGCCAAAAGAGTGGCACGAACTGTCCGGACTTCATGAAAACGTCCATTTTATTTGCAAAGCATTAAATATAACGCGTTTATTATTAGAAACATGTTTGCGCTAAATGTATTACTTTTAATACTGATACCATTTTTTGAATGCAGTTATTAGGCCAAAGTCCACACTTTTTGCAAAAGTTTCGTCATATACACGAGAAACAGCGTCTGTGCATGTAAGAACATTTAATTTAATGATTACATCTCCGCCGATTTATGAGCTACCTAAGCCAAAGGCATCATCTGAATACTTATGGCTTTCTGAATTTGAAATGCTATATCGTACTCCCATATTCAGTTCATTTAATTAATAAAGTAATATGTTACTTCGCCACCCAAGTCAAAACTTCGTTTTCTCTAGTGTTTCCCCACTTTTCCCCGCCATCCAAATATGACGTCACTGGCGGGAGGCGAAGCGCGCGACGTGCAGCCCAGTACCATCGCGCCCGCTTTTCTCCCGTCCACACTATGAAATTAGGGGGTGTACAGGTGTACACCCCCTGTCCCATATGTAACTCCCCATAACTACATGCCGGTGTTGTTTCCACTGACGTCGAGCTGGCGATACCAACTTTTACAAGCGGCTTGATAGCTGTTGAATATAACGTACTAAATAGGTAATGGGCGTATCAAAGACTACAAAAAATTACTGAGGTTTTGCAGCAGGGCCATAAAAAACCTTGATTGTCTTAATGTAGCCTTTAATTAGTACATTAGCTATTTTAGTAAATTGTATCGCGTTCGTCCAGGGCGTTCGTGCTATCTTAAGTTGATAATAATTTATACTTGAACAAACTATGACCTTTGCCCACATGCTGAGCCATGAGAAAAAAAGCGAAAGCAATTGTGATTTGGGACAACTGTTTTTGCAACTCGGTTCCCTCAGCCGCAGCTCGCTAGTTTCGTGAAATCACTGGCATAGATCCGTTCTCCTTTCATCCCAAGCAAGCAATTACACTGGCAAAGACTGTTCGAAGGGGCACCCAATAGATTTTTTTTTAAACTTATCAAACCAAAAGCGGAGAATGGTCGGAATGTGGGTACAGGTACCACACATGCTCGTCTTACCTGAATGAACGTGCAATTTGTTTGATATTTTCTTAATAAAAGTTACTGTTGCAGACGTCCGCACGTGTACCTACTCTTGTGGCATGCATATGCTCCTTGGTTCTCGGGTAATTTAGTAAGACACCTGTAGAAGACAATCATATTTGGCGCGGAAGAGGACGACGATGGCGCGCGACACGAGGTTCGGGCAGAAGAAGGATGCCAACGGATCAGCTCAGAAGCTTAGTTTAGCTCTTTGTAAAAATTATTTAGTAAACAATTGAAGAGACCTTCGATCCCTTTAAATGGTGACCCGGACGAGAAACTACGCACTTTTGCGTCACGGCTGCCTCTGAAGATCTTCCACCGCCCTCTATTTCATCAATTCATCAACTACCCCTTCCCAAATGCTGGTCCTATTATTCTGACGTATACGTTTGCTCACGTTGACAGTCAGTTTACTACCAGCAGAATAGCTTCTCAAGCACTACGCCCGATGTCAACATGGAGCTTCGGGACATTATCCTCTATTCTCCGACCAGCTCCCCATACGATATTTGACGGCAGAGTTTGTGAAGCTGACTTCAGAGTCTGAGCAACGACGACTCCAACAGCTCATATCTTCTGAAGAGCTGGGGGACCGCAAGCCATCACAACTACTCAGGTGCCTACAACAGCTTCTGTTGGGATAAGGTTCCGACCTTCGACTTGGCTTTTTACAATAGCTTCTTCTCCCGCGGCTGCCTGTCAACATGCGGATGGTCCTCGCATCTGCCTCTGGGTTAGTTCTACCCGAACTTGCACAAATTACGGGCACCGTCATCGACGTTGCGACTCCATTATCGGTAGCTCTCCCATCTCAAAAACCTCAACCCCTCCACCCTGAAGCACAAGTGTAATGATGTCATCAATACGGCGACAAAAAGAGGAAGAAAATCGGACGACTAATGGAGAAGGGAAGAAGAAAAGGAAGTGAAAGGGGAGAACGAGGAGATTCAGGGCGGAGAGCGGACGCATTTGGACAAGCTTGGCTCCGGAATACACCGGCGAAGCTGTCAACCATAGAAGTCTGCCGACCTGTCCTCACCGTCAACTCCGAACGGCAAGCCTGGCTCAAGAGCGAACCGGCAAAGCCATCCCAACGACCGGTTGACTGGTCACCATCGCTACGCCGGCAGCTGGAGCCAAACGAGACCGGCTACGACCACCATCATAAACCAGTGCCAACCTCGGCAAGTCGAACTTGGATGAACGCCATTTTCTTTTATTTATTTGCCTATAAGTTTCCTTTTTTCCTTTTCTTTGCGGGGATTCGGAAAGTAGAACAACTGGGTGCAAATATATTTCTGTGATATCGAAAATCAGACGGACCTCACAGTTTCCTTTCTTTTTACCATAAAGAACCTGACAATAACTGGCGTCCGCGACAGGACACTGATGATCATCCGTCTGGTTTTTGGTACAACATATAAGTTATGGATTTAAAGGAGTTGATGGCCCTGGGTGAAAAGCTGGGGATCACAGGAACAGAATTACGAACATGGGTTGATAAGGAACGAGCTCTGCAAAGAGAGGACAGAGTGGCCGAACGAGAAGCTCTCCGACAGAAAGCGGAACTGGAGGAAAGAACGGAGAGAACGCTCCAGCTTAAGCTTAGGTTGATTGAGGCCGAGGGGTCGGCAAGTGACAGGCATGGTGCGGGCGGTGGTGAAGGACCCCAAGGAGTTACTGCGCCACAGTATCTCAGTCCCCATAAGCTAATGCCGTCGTTTGACGACCAAAGGGATGACTTGGATGCGTACCTGAAAAGATTTGAGGTGTTAGCCATGGGACAGGAGTGGCCAAGAGGAAAATGGGCCACTGCATTAAGCCTCTGTTTGGTGGGTGAGGCCCTAAAGGTATTCGGAAGGATGTCCCCGGACGACTCCTTAGATTATGAGAAAGTAAAGATGGCACTTTTACAGCGGTTTCGCTTTACAACCGAAGGATATCGCGAAAGATTCCGAGGAAGCTCTCCAAATAACGGCGAGACAGGCAGCCAGTATGCCGCGAGGCTAGAGGGATTATTCGATCGCTGGGTGGAGGTGGGCCTTCGTCCCAAAACGTACGGCGATCTGCGGGACCTTGTGATCGCCGAACAGTTCATCAACGGCTGTCATGTGAAGCTGGCTGTGTTCCTCAAGGAGCGGAGTTGCAATACACTTCCCTTGATGGCCGCGGCAGCGGATAAGTTCATGGAAGCGCACAGGCAAGACAATCTGGCTCACTTCAAGGAGGACCAAAGCCAAAGTGATAATAATTTAAAGAATGACCTGCCAAGTAGCAAGCAAGAAACAAAAATCAGGTGTTTCTTGTGCGGCAGAGTTGGTCACCGAGCGACCGATTGCGTGTCCAGAACAGAACAGCGACACCTAGTATGTCAAATTTGTCAGAGATCGGGACACGATGCCAAAGCATGCTTTCAGCGGAAGGGCGGCAAAACTCAGCTCTCATGCTTTATGGTACCTGAATCTGGAAGTACAGGATGCGAGTGTGAAGAAAGTCACTTGCATAACGATGAAACGCACGGTGTGGAGCATACCAACGAAGCACTCGTGAGTGTGGTGTGCGATAAAAATGAGCAACAACCAAAGAGACGCATGCCAGTAGAACATGGACTACTAGACGGGCAACCCGCTAAGGTGTTACGAGATACTGGCTGCAACACCGTTATCGTGCGCAGAAAGTTGGTTGGTCCTCAGCACCTGACGGGCAAACAACGCCAAGTGGTCCTAGTAGACGGAACATGCAGGTTGTTACCAGAAGCAATCGTTAGAATAGCGTCTCCATACTTTACTGGAGAGGTAGTCGCAAAATGTATGGACGAGCCACTTTATGATGTAATTATTGGCAACGTTCAGGGAGCCAAGGAGGTATTAGACCTCGATTCAAACGGGAGAAGTGGGGATGAGGATGAAGCAGCAAAGATCTTGCAACTAGACAGGAACATACTCGCGGCATTGAAGAGCCATGTTCCTGCTACTCCAAATCCCACATCCAGCCTCGGGATTGAAGATGTTACGAAAGGCGTCCTTGAAAGAGAACAGTTGAAAGACACGTCATTAGATATCTGCCGCGGAAGGATTGCCGACACTCACGTGACAAAAGGGGGCAACACCTACAGTTTTTATTTAAGCAAGGGAGTTCTCTTCCGCAGATGCCTCCTCGCAAACGGGAAGGAGTTCCGCCAAGTGGTGGTCCCCAGAACGTTACGCCACCATATCCTCAGTCTGGCTCATGATATCGCAATGGCAGGCCACCAGGGTGTCCAGCGTACGAGTGACAGAGTCCTCGAATCGTTTTATTGGCCCGGAGTCTTAGCAGATGTTAAGCGGTTTGTGCGTTCGTGTGACCTGTGCCAGAGAACGATTCCTAAAGGCATGGTGTCGAAAGCACTTTTGGGGCGCATGCCCATCATTGAGACACCTTTCGAACGAGTTGCTATTGACCTCATTGGACCGCTGTCACCCACGTCTAAGAAAGGGAATCGGTTCATACTCACCCTAGTGGATTTTGCGACTCGATACCCAGATGCCGTCGCTCTACCGTCCACTGACTCGCGGACAGTAGCGGAGGGTTTAATCGAAATGTTCTCCAGAGTGGGTCTGCCACGTGAGATTCTTTCAGACAGGGGTACGAGCTTTACCTCGGAGTTGATGAATGAGGTAATTGAGCTTCTCTCGATCAAGCACTTATTGTCTACCCCGTACCACCCCATGTGCAATGGTCTGGTCGAAAAATTCAACGGTACGCTCAAGCAAACGCTGAAAAAGATGTGCGAAGAGAAACCTAAGTCTTGGGACGAGTACTTGTCGCCAGTGCTCTTCACGTACCGCGAAGCACCACAGGCGAGTATAGGTTTTTCTCCTTTTGAGTTGATTTATGGACGACACGTACGAGGCCCATTGTCGGTTCTGAAAGAAATATGGACGGAAGATACAATCAGCCCGGAACTGAAGACGACATATTGCTACGTCTTAGAGCTACGGAGTCGGTTAGAGCAAACAATTAAATTAGCTCACCAGAAACTGCACGAGACACAACAGAGTCCAAAGCGACATTATGACCAAAACGCGAGAGGCCGACAATTGAAAGTAGGAGATCGGGCCCTGATCTTGCTGCCTACCAGCCATAACAAATTGCTTATGCAATGGAAAGGTCCCTTTCCCGTGGTCGAAAAGAAAAGTGAGGTCGACTACAAGTTAAATTTAGGTCATACTCACAAGGCTTTTCATATAAACATGTTGAAGCGGGCACCTGCGGAATTGCCTATTCTTAAAAGTGCGGACTTCTCGAAAGAGTTTGTCCTAAGAACTGATGCCTCCGAACACAGCTTGGGGGCGGTGCTTATGCTAGAACACGAGGGGACACTGCATCATTTAGCGTATGCCAATAAGCGACTCCTTCCGAGAGAAGAACTTCTGCGATTGTGAGAGAGTGCCTGGCACTCGTATGGGCAGTGGAAAATTTTCCTCTCTAGTTTTACGGTAGGCATTGCGTAAGGCAAACAGACCATCAGCCGCTACATTACTTAGCCAAAGCAAAGCAGCCCAACAGTCGTTCACTCAACTGGAGTTTGTTGTTGCAAGAGTATTCGTTTCGAATAGAACGCATTTAGCACACACAAAGAATGTAGGCTGACTACCTTGGTTTGTTGTGATTTTTTTTGTACTTGGCCAAGGAACACATCATTACGAATTTTGGTTTTTTTTTTGGCTGAAAGACGAGAAAAAAAAACTTAAAAGGGGGGTCATTGTAATGATGTCATCAATACGGCGACAAAAAAGAGGAAGAAAATCGGACGACTAATGGAGAAGGGAAGAAGAAAAGGAAGTGAAAGGGGAGAACGAGGAGATTCAGGGCGGAGAGCGGACGCATTTGGACAAGCTTGGCTCCGGAATACACCGGCGAAGCTGTCAACCATAGAAGTCTGCCGACCTGTCCTCACCGTCAACTCCGAACGGCAAGCCTGGCTCAAGAGCGAACCGGCAAAGCCATCCCAACGACCGGTTGACTGGTCACCATCGCTACGCCGGCAGCTGGAGCCAAACGAGACCGGCTACGACCACCATCATAAACCAGTGCCAACCTCGGCAAGTCGAACTTGGATGAACGCCATTTTCTTTTATTTATTTGCCTATAAGTTTCCTTTTTTTCCTTTTCTTTGCGGGGATTCGGAAAGTAGAACAACTGGGTGCAAATATATTTCTGTGATATCGAAAATCAGACGGACCTCACAGTTTCCTTTCTTTTTACCATAAAGAACCTGACAACAAGGTTCATCTACCACCTGCACCCTTGAAGACCTACAAGAGTTTCGGCTGAAAATAGGAGACATTTCAGTGCAGATGGCTGCAGTCGTGACCCGCTTGACTTCAACAGACGACTAGCACATTTCGCCTTCTCTTCGCCACAGGTCTCATGCTGCATCTCGGTTGTGATCACCAAATGCCCGTATGGGGAGACAGGCAAAAGGCGGCTGTCTCTCGTGAACCCCGTGATGAAACTGGTCATGCTTTTTAATATCACGCGATCTTCTTCCTCCTTCGGTGGCTATCGTCATAAGCCCTCACCTTTGAGACGGAGTCGGCCCAGCGAACCGTCTTGGGGCGTCAGTTCGGGGTCGCGGGTGCTGTTGTGAGCCGTGTGGTAGCCTGTACCGGGGGAGAATCAGCCGGCTGAGCGATCGTGTCGCTCTCTACAAATGCTGGTTCGAGGGGTTCGACGGACATAACCATGCCACGGCCGTTAAAGGGATGCGGAACCAAACATTTCAGTGTCATAGGAAGTGGAGCACGATCTTTCCACGAGCCAGTAGCCACCGGTGTGCGCGAACATACGCAACAAAATTGACGTCATGGTCCCCCATTCACGCTAAGATGTCACTGAAATGTACTCAGACAACACCCGACATCCTCAGGATGTCCTCAAAAGTTACAAAGGTCCTCACGGCTTTCAAGACGTCCTCAGGAAACCCTGAGAACGTCAGTCGCTGGATTATCCTAGAAACATCCTTCCGAGGACTTATTGAGGACGAAGGATACAATGTTAGAGGTAATATATAAATCCTCAATTTGATTGCGTTTAAAAAAATAATGAATATTATGGCGGTAATATACACAGTTCATGCTCACTGGCAAACCGAATTTCACATACAAATTATTACATGTAGTTGTGTAACTTTAGGACATCTTTTAACTATTGTTTTTGATCAAACAATTCTTAAATAGAACCAGGACGCACTACAGTTATTAATAGGAATTCAGTTCAATTCGCAACACTCAATCTAGGTGGCGCAAGCTACCGCCTCCTGCAAGACGTACCGTTTTTGCAATTATTTATCCATCCGAGAGACTCAAGAAAGCTAAGCCAAGCCAGGACAGAAACAGAAATAGCCTCGATGTTGATGATGGCTTGATAAAGTGGATGCTTGGGCTAGTTGGTAATTCATGCTTGGATGGAACAGCGCGGGAGACAGTCACACTCACAGGCACACAAGAAGAAAACAGACTCGCAGCGCTGACTAACAACTCAGTGATATACTGTAAACGGCTTAATCTTCGCGGGCTCAGATTTTCGCGAATCGGGCCAAAGCTGAAAATTTGAAATTATTCACGAGTTCTAATTTTCGAGAATCGAGTGTAGCTTCCGTAGCGTTCACATACTGCCTGAATTGTTCGCGGGACGTATTTTTCGCGAATTGTAGGTGATTCGCGAAATTCGCGAAAATTAGGGGAAAAAGACGAAGAAGTTGTCGTAAGCGGACGCTCTGTTCCTTCGCGGCTTCTTGAAACCCTACTTTTGGATCGCATTCCTTTGAAGTCGGGGAGGGCGCCCTTTCAGGGCCCCGTTCTAGCCCCAGTGATGTCCCAGCAAGCCGGAGATGGCATAATTCCTTCAAGCGACATCTCAGCAGCCTCTGCTGCCATCACGCCTGGTCAGCAAACTTGCCCAACCGATGCTGGTCCTTCCTCCCTCCCTGAAGGCAACCGTTACGAACTTTTCCCACCGTTATCCGTTAGTGACATCGCCGACATGGACGCCGAGGATAATGCGTCCGGCAAGTGGCACCCTGTTAAATCAACTCGAAAAAGGCAGAAGCAGGGGAGCTCTACCTCCTCATCTACAGTGCATCTCTCAGGAAATTGCACCACCTCAAGAAGCACTGAGTCGCTGACGGTAATCTTTACATCAAACAAGCCTGATCAGATTATCACTACGCTCGGAAGCCTCAGGATCTCTAAAGCTCTAGAAAAGCTTTGTCCTGAGTGCATCATCGAAGTACGCGTCAATGACAGACTCAATTTAATCGCCGTAGACACACGAAACGGTCAGACAACGAGAACGCTTCTCAACTGCACGTCCATCTGCGGCTTAAAGGTAACCGCCTACGAACCTTCATCGCGCTCTGCGGCAGTAGGTGTGATTCGAGATGTCGAAACCAACCTATCTGACGCCGAGATCACGGAGAACATCAGATCCACAGTTCGCATAACAAGACTGCGTAGACTGGGCGCCTCCGAGTCTGTCAAGATTAACTTCGCTGGTACCGAATTGCCATCCCATGTTCTCCTTGGCCACGTCCGACACTCAGTGGCAGTTTTCAAGGATCGGCCGATCCAGTGCAAAAATTGCAGTGGCTTCGGACATCGCGCCATTGCCTGCAAGAGACCTCCTGGATGCAGTAGATGCGGTGAGTGCCACGTGACAACAGGCACCGAAAAAGTCGATTGCTCGGATCGCCCCGCCAAGTGCTTGAACTGCAACGGTTCCCATGAGGCAACGTCACCATTATGCCCTAGGTGGAAACATGAACAAGACATTCTAACCTATGCCAAGAATCACGATCTGAGCTTTCCTTCGGCGAAATCTGCACTCCAGCAGCTGAAGCAGAGCAACTTGGCAGAGAAGAATTCACAACCCAACATAAACTCAACTGACCCACCACTGATTGTAGAGCCAAGCAAGAAGATGGAAGTGCAGAAGACACCTCCACCTCCACGTCCAGGAATAACGTATGCCGCTGCTCTGGCAAGCCAAGAACCAAACATTCCAGTCATCTTTGACAAAACGAAACCAAACTCAGAGCCTTCACTTACGGTGACTGAACGAAAGCAGGAACCAAGGCAGGCAAAGAAAAACACATCAGAGATGGCAACAGACGCTGGTCGAGACAACCTGGACCTCGATCATGAAGCTCATACTCAATTTATCTTGCAATGTACTTGCCTCAATCGCAGCACCCTGGGCTCAAACCTCTCACTCAATACTGACAACGCTCCTCACGCTCTTCACCACCTAAGCCTTATTTGAGGCCATGAGCAGTGGAGGAAATCTAAAGCCGCCAAGAAAAGTACCACTTCTGCTTCAATGGAACTGCGCTGGAATTCAACCCCGTCTTCCTGAGTTAAAACTACTGCTACAGACAATGCCCATCCCAATTCTTGCACTATGTGAAGCGGGCTTACCGCTGCAGCGAACAATTTCCGGGTACGACGTGTACAAAAACCCATCTATCTCATCGTTTCCCAATGGTAGTGCAGCACTCTATGTGCGTAACGGAGTGCCTCATATAGAGATACCAGTAGATGATTTGTGCACGGAGTTGATAGACCTAGCAGCGGCCAGAGTGCAACTTAGAGAAAAATATCTCAGCGTCGTATCGGTTTATGTACGGCCTCGAGTAAAGGTAGCGGTAGACGCCATAGTAAAAGAACTTTGTAAACGCTGTCCAGCCCCAGTCATTATATGTGGCGATTGGAACGCTCATCATGAATTGTGGGGAGACGCAAGACTTGATGAACGAGGACGACTACTGGCCGAAATCTTCGAGGTTGAAGAGCTTGCAATAGCAAATGACGGATCACCTACCTTTTTCAGATATCCTGCCTCTTTTAGTGCCATAGATGTGACCGCGCATTCGTCGGAACTACACGTAACGTGGCAAATAGCTCCTGACACAATGGGCAGTGACCATTTCCCAATTTTTGTGTCTATGAAAGGTTACCAGACCTCCCGACAACGAACATTTCATGTCACAAATTGGGACGCTTTTCGCTCTGGCCTTGGTGACCCAAATCTAAATATCGTGGACACAATAATTCGAAGCAAGAAGGCAGCAACAAAAACAATTCGGCTACCGGAGCATTTCCCAGCACCCGATCTCACGTTACAAAATATCTGCGCTGCACGGCGGCGATCGCAGCTATGTCTTATGCGGACGGGAGCTGGCATATATAAAACAGAATTCAATCGCATCAATGCTTTAATTCGCCGTTACGCGAACAAGCTGAGCCGAGCGCAGTGGAAAAGTCTGTGGTCCAGCTCCGATATGCACACTCCCATTTCCAAGGTATACCGCATCATCGACAGCCTTTCCGGTAGAAGAAAACCGCGTGCACCGTACGCATCCTCGGCCCTTTCACGTGGCACCAACATTGCCTATATTGCCGAAGAGTTCGCTGACAGGTACGCAGCAGTTCAAAGCAAGCCACCAAGCAACGTTCAGCCAGACACTTCACCATCGGCGCTGGATACGGCATTTACTGCGAAAGAACTTGAGGCGGCACTGCGAGCATGTAAGCGGAAAAGTTCCCCTGGCCCTGATGAAATCAGCAATCAGATGCTACAAAACCTTCCAACCACCTACATAGAACATATTTTGAATTTTTTCAATGAAATATGGATCACCGGCAAAATACCAGACATCTGGCTCACGGCATGGATAATACCAATCAAGAAACCTTCGAAACATCCAGCTCTCCTATCCTCGTATCGTCCAGTATCTTTGACATCGTGCCTGTGTAAACTTATGGAGAGGATGGTGCATGCCAGGCTTATGTGGTGGATCGACACAAAGAAGTTATTCCCACATTGCATGACTGGCTTTCGGCCACGACTCTGCTCAACAGACAGCATTCTTGATATTGTAAGTGACATCGAGCACAATACCAATCAAGGACGGTCAACACTAGCAGTATTTTTCGATGTCACACGGGCTTTTGATAATGTTGATCCTTCAGCAGTTCTTCGATCTCTCACAGCCATGGGAATTACTGGTCGCGTCCAAGGCTTCCTCAACAACCTGTTGAGCCACCGAAGTCTGAAGATAAAGCTCGGATCGTCCCTCAGCACTTCTCGTTCGTGCGCTCGCGGTTTACCACAAGGAAGCGTGCTATCACCACTACTCTTCAATGTCATCATGGCTGGCCTTCCGGATGCACTGCCTAAGCTTTTTGTTCCAATCGAAATTTCGCTATACGCAGATGATATTTGCATATGGGTCTCGGGTCACAGCCATAAAAACCTTCGTGACATCGCCCAAACAGCCATTCACTGCGTCCAACAATACGTTCAAAGCGTTGGACTACAACTGGCAGCTGAAAAGACCGCGTACATCTTATTTCCGGGTCGCCACCGCCGCGGAGCTAATTTGAAGCTGTATCTCGGAACAACACAACTTCGTCAAGTCCGAAAGTACAAGTTTCTGGGTGTTACACTCGATGCTAGATTGACTTGGAAAGATGCTGTTGATGCTTCATTCCATTCAGCATCTATCGCAGCTAATGCCGTACGCCGAGTGGCTGGTGCATCATGGGGTAATGCCCCACGATCAATGCTTGGACTTCATTCCTCACTTGTCCTGAGTCGCATCCTGTATATGCTACCATTCGCATCTCCCTCATCCACACAATATGAGAGGCTCGAGAGGCTCCACAGGAAAGGCATCCGCGCTGCTCTTGGTGTACCTCAAGCCGCTAGAAACGAGCTTATATACAGGGAAAGTCAAGCTGCACCTCTACGTCTGAAGGCTACTGAGAAGCTTCTTATTCAGCTCCTTCGTCTTCTCGAAACGCCTGCGGGACGGAGACTCCTTCAGAGGCTACACAGCAGGAGCTACTCTCACTTCAAATCATGCTTTCACACGCTACAATCACTAGGTTGGCGCCCATCAGTTTCCGTTGTTCCGACAGCGTTGCGGCTGGCCCCTTGGATTGAAAATGGGCCCATCTGCAGAGAGACCATTCCAAAGTTGCGCTCTAAAAGCAAAACTTCACAAGTTGTGGCCAAGGCTCTCACAGAAGACCACCTTTCTGTGACCTATCCAGACTTTCTTCGAGTTTACACAGATGGCTCAGTGAATGCAGCATTACGAAGCAGTACAGCTGCCTTTGTCATCCCTGAACTGCAGTGCGAATGGAATACCAAATTTCATCGCATGGTCTCTTCAACCACAGCTGAAGTTGTTGCAATCACAGAGGCACTCGTCGCACTAAGCCGTTACCATCCTAGAAACGTAGTGGTGATCACAGACTCCCGATGTGCTCTTCGACGACTTCTCATGTGTACCGAAACGACAACCAGCAGGGCCAGAATTACCCTCCAACATATGGAAGCAAACGGATTCGTGGTGCAGTTTCAGTGGGTCCCGTCGCACATTGGTATCAAAGGAAATGAAGCTGCTGATCGGTTAGCCGCACAAGCTCATCATCGAACCCCCTCGCTTGAACCACCTGACGACCCTCGCCAACATAGAGCAGCTGTTCGCCGACACATTGCGTCTCTGCATCTAGATACAAATACTCACTACCCATGCATAACGAAAGGTCTATCGCGCCTGGAAGCTACAACCCTGTTCAGATTACGTACAAGAAGTGCTAGGACACCCGCGTGGCTATACAAGATCGGAGTCACGCCGTCTCCGCTTTGCTCAACATGTGACGTCAACTGCGACCAAGATCACCTGCTTCTGGAGTGCCCAAACTTTCAAGCTCAACGAGATACACTTTTCCAGCGTCTCCGGGCGATCGGTGTGGCACATGCAACTGCAGATGACCTGACTTTCCCTTGCGGATCACGATCATGCCGTGAAAAGACGCAGCGCTTTCTACTCGACTTCTTAAAATCGACGACACTGCTAACACATTTGTGACCACACCTTCCTAACCGAACGATGCTCCCGATGGAATTGCGTACTTTGGAGCGCATATAAGTGCTGCTTTAGGACAATAGGTGTGAATGTGAATATGTATGAGTGAGGTTGTATGTGAGCAACAAAGCCAACACATCAATGTTAGGCTAACCGCTTACTATTAAAACGTCATTCTCTCTCTCTCTCTCTCTCTCTCGAAAATTAGGTCCCCGCGAAATTTAAGTCGTTTACAGTATTTCTTTTTCCTCAAATCGTCATCCTTCTTCGCCGTTAATGAGAAAATTTAAAATTTTTAACCACCAGAAGCCAAATAGTCAAGAAATATTAATAGGTAAATAATAAAAAAAGAATTTTTTTAAGCTTATTAGTTATCTATTGCTGTTTATTGGCTATTTGGGTCCTGGTGTTTAAAAATTTTAAAATGTTCTCATTAACATGCGAAAGAGAAGGAAATGACGATTTCAGGAAGAAGAAATATATCACTGAGTTGTTAGTCAGCGCTGCGAGTCTTTATATCCCTATAGTAAGATCAGTGGTATTCGCGACTCCAGCGAACTATAGGGGGCGCGCTGGTCAGGCAAAATGGCGGACGAGAGGAGGTCGTTTTCGTCGTTCAACACGCGGACCACCATAAATGTCTTGCACTGCAGCGTAAAATCGGTGTTACATATGAAAGCAAAGCGATTTTTCGAAGGTAGAAACCTTCTTCTAGTCAGTGCGTAGGAATGACACGGCGGAAGCATAAAAATAATTACTGGAACGATGTTTGTTTCTATGCTGCCTATACGAGAACCAAGCAGCGATAGCAGACGACAGAGTCGAAACGACCTCCTCTCTGAGCTTCTCGGCGTCGCCGCTACGCGGCGTCGATTTCGCTGGAGTCGCGAATATCCGCGCTGTTCCATCTAAATTGATAATGGCAGCAATGCAAGGCAGTGACAAAGGTTTGTGTTCTTTTATATGTAGTACTTCTTCGATATGGCGGAGAGCAGTGAACGGCAATTTCGGCGGGAAAGATGCCGGCGCGTAACCGAATGCTTCGAGCTTATCGACTGTGCGAAAGTAGACTCGGTGCAGCAAGGGCATCTTCCTCGCACGAACATTAATTGTGATCTTTTTCTAGACCATCTTAGTTTTCTGTTGTGAATGTCATCACAAATCAATGTTTCAGGGGCAATGAAAGCAAATGTTGAGTGTGCAAACAAAGCTGACGTGGAGACCATCATCAAAGTGTGGCAGCGCCACGCTGGAGAGGAACTGAAAAAAGCTGCAGTCAAAAGCCGGAGATGTTCGACATGATAGTAAGTTTCTCACATTATCTGTTTTTATTATTAATGCTTGCGGAATTGATTTGTTTTGTAGATCCCGCTGACTATTCGGACTAGTGCTGGCCAAGATGCGAAGCCAGACTGCATGTCTGGTGCAGACATTGGAAAAAGTTATGTATAACATTTGCTCTCCAATAAAGTATTTCTTGAACAGTTACCTTTGTTTGCAATAATGAATGGCATGATCATGCTCATATGTTACAGGCTAAGAACATAGTGCAAGGAAAGACTTATTATAACGGTTAAACCAGCTGAACTAGGAAAATAGGGAGAAAGGAGTGAAGACAGGCGATCGCTGGACTACCAACTATTTAATACTGATCCTTCGTTTTCCTCTTTGTCTACTGGCGTTGTGGCTACCTTCTCGGAACTTATTCCATCATTTAATGTTGTTGCTCCTCTATTATTGTCTTCATTTTCTTCCTACTTGATCTTTCTGTGCCATCTCGGATACTGGTTTTCCGAAGGAATCTTTTTCGCTTGCCTGTAGGGCGATAGATGGTGAGGGAGTGAAAAATTTTTATTTTCAGGTGGGTACCTGTTGCCCTTGAAACTCGTCATTGGCTACAGGGGGAGGGGAAGGAGGGATTGGGGCTAAATGTAAATATCAAGTCCGGCGGACTTGATGTACTCTATCAGCGAGTCTAAAATTGCTTTCCTGTGCTCGGGGGTGCCGTCTGGAAGAACCCATTCCTTTAGGCAGGATGGTCTTTCTTGTGGCGGTAGAGCATCCAGAGCCAGTTTCCGCTTGATGTCACTTTTGGGACAATCCCAGATGATGTGTTTGATGTCTGCCAATATTTGGCAGTGATCGCACATGTCAGTTTCGGCATCGTCCCCGTTGTTGCTTTTGCGGAATTTATACTTCAAGGCCGGTGTCATGGCGGTTCCTGTGCGCAACCTTCGTAGGCATACACGCTCCCACCGACTGTAAGATGTCGATGGAAGTGGGTGTTCATCTGGCCTGCGTAGATCGGCGAGTCTTTGGCTTCTTTCTAGTCGTTCTTGGGCTTTGATCTCCGATGGGTCGATGTCTTCTTCGATGTCTTCATCTACGACGGGGTGCACTGAGCCTTGGCCGGGTGGGACTGCCTGTAGCTTCTCCCGTGCGGCTGCATGTGCCTCGTCGTTTCCGTGGATACCTTGATGTCCGGGGATCCATCGTATCTTGATGGTACGGCCTTCAGCTCGAAGCTGTCGGGCCGTAGCCTTGATGTTTTTAACCGTTTTGCTGCGGCTATCATGTTTTTTCAATTCTCGTACGGCATCTTTAGAGTCCGTAAAGATATAAATGTTGATTTTATGTTTTTCTTGTTCTGCACTCTCGACCGCCGTCTTGATGGCTTGGAGTTCAGCCTCCTTGACGCTGGTGGTATTGCCCAGGGAGGCGGCGACTCTTCTCTGGTCGTTTGCGCAGTAATGGGCGATAGCTGTGCCTTTGTTCTCCTTGGCTGCGTCCGTGTAAATGATGACGTTAGTGTCATCTTCAAGAAGTAATTGTACCTCGTCTTCGTGTTTCCTGGCAGCGCTATTTCTTCTTTTAACTTGTGTTTTTCCTTGATTTTGCGGGGTCGGTCTTGTATCAATCACTATCTCGTCTTCCCATGGTGGAGGAGGTTTCGTAAAAACTTGGTAGACCTCGTTGTTGTATCCAAGAGCCCTCAGGATCTTTCTTCCTGGTTCAGTTTTTCCAAGCCTCAAGTTTTGACTGATTTTGTTTTCCTGTGCTATTTCTTCGATGGTGTTGAGTCCTCCGATCTCGTAGAGCGCTTCCACCTTAGTGCACCTGGGAAGCCCAGTTATTACTCTCAAGGCTTCCCTGTTGAGTGCTTCAAGTCCGTTCTTTTGAGCTCTGGTAAGACTGAGATAGTTCACCCCATAAGTTGCCTTTGGTACAAGCAAAGCCTTGACCATGGTCCTGAGGATGTCTTCTTTAGCTCCCCAAGCTTTGCCGGTGGTGCGCTTGATCATATTGAGTGCCTGTTTCCACTGACTTTTGATTTGCTGGTACCAGCTTCCCGCCTTTCCGTTTTCGTCAATCGTGATACCGAGTATCCTAATGGAGGTTTGAGATTTAATTTGCTGGCCATTGATGAGGAGCTTGATCTTGTCTCCAACCTTTTCATCTCGCCCTCTGGTGTTAGATATGGCGACGTAATTTGTTTTTTCGGGTGAGAGTTGTAACCCCGTCTGTTTGGAGAAGTCCTGAATTGTGTCCAGGGCTTTTTGAAGCGTGATGACTTGCGTGGACGTGCTGCAGTTCTTTGTCCAAATAGTAATATCGTCTGCGTAAATGGTATATCCCAGGAAGGGAATTTTTTCTAGGGAAAGAGCAAGATCTGCCATCACCATATTAAAAAGTGTTGGCGAGATTACGGCTCCTTGCGGGACACCAATCTTGTTATCCGTCATCGGTCCTCTGGTTGGTCCTATAGCCGTTTGGTATTTTCTTTTGTCCAGAAAAGAGTGAATGAATTTCAGGAGTCTCCCTTTGATTCCTCGTTTTACTGCACCACGTATGACCGCGTCGTGGGGCACAGAATCAAATGCTTTCTTTATATCGATCGTGACGATCAGCCGTGGATGATAGGATGGTCGTTTGGAGGTGATGTCCTTGTGAATAAGGGCCAAACTATCCTGCGTTGATAAACCTGGTCTGAAGCCGGTTTGTCTGGCGCAGTAAGCCTGGCTTTCAATTTCGAGGAGCCAGGTAATTCTCGCCAGGACCATCCTCTCCATGGTCTTGCACAAATTGGAAGTGAGGGAGATCGGTCTTAAGTTCTGGATCGAGTCGGTGAGCTTGCCTGGCTTGGGAATTGGGATAACCGTTGACAGCTTCCATTCTTCGGGCAGCTGTCCTGTCTCCCATATTTCGTTGAACCAGGCCAGCAGTTCCGTCTTCTTTTCGTCCGGCAGGTTCTTGAGAGACGTGATGGTGATCTTATCCGGTCCGGGTGCGGTGTTCCGTGCTGATTCCAGAGCCATTATAAGTTCCCCCATGTTAAATGGGGCGTCTGCTGGTGACCGATGGTCGAGCTCAGGAATTCTTTTTTGTAGCGTTGCTGCAGCTGTTGTGTTGTCGGTTGCGGGAAGAAGTGTTCGCCTGCCATTTCTGCAAGTTCTTCTTCCGTGATACCGAGCTTGATAGCGAGATTTTGTCCCGTGCATTTGTTCTTTTTCTTACCAGACATGCCTTTGTATGTCCGCCACATTCTTCTAATGCCGGTTTTTTCATTGAACGAATGGCAGTGCCGTCTCCAGATTTGCTGCTTCAGCTCCTTCGTATAACGTTTAGCTCTAGCCGTGGCGATGTTTAGTTGTATTTTGTAGCGGATGTTATACTTTGCTTTTCTATATCGCTGTTGAGCTTGAAGTCTGCTTGCCCAAAGGTTCAGCAAATGCATGTCTGGGTTGGGAGTGTCTTCTTTGACTTGGTAGGTCCTTGTCGCCGCCTTGATTGCCAGCTGGATCTGATTAACGAGGGGGAGTGAGGAAGGGGCTTTTTTGATGGTATCGCGAAACGTGTCCCATCGAATGAAGGGTGCGTCTCGTCTCCGTGTGCCGTTGGTAGGAAGCTCGATCCTGATCGGCAGATGATCACTGCCCATCGCGTCTGGCAATGTTTTCCAGGAGAGTTTGATATTCTTGCTTGCCCAAGTGAGGTCGGGCGTCGTGTCTCCTTGTTTGGCATGAAGGCCGATCCTCGTTGGTATGCCGGGTTCGTTGATCAGTACTAATCCGACCTCCTTCATTTTGCACTTTAGTGTCTTTCCTCGAGCTGATGCGCGGGTATAGCCCCAGTCTTCGTGCTGGGCGTTAAAATCTCCGCTGATTATGAGTAGTTCTTTATTGGGTCTGAGGTGCGTGAGCCAGCTCATATCATCTCCGTCTTTGACGTTGGGTCGGATGTAGGTTGAAGCAATTATGAGAGGCTTTCCTTCGTATTTTATCTGCACAGCGACTACCTCTCTTGCTTCATTGCACAGGTGTGCCGATTCTATACGCGCGTGTGGAACTTGTTCCTGAACAAGAATGGCCACCTGCCCGATGATCGTTGTCACTGCATCTTTGTCATTCCTGTGGTGGATCGTTCTTGTTATGGAGGGTTCTGTGTACGTTTTGTATCCGTTAAGTTTGACGTTTTCGTGGTTGGTTTCTTGGAGGAGAAGTACCGCTGGTCTTTTCTTGCCCATTCTTTCGAGTTGAAGTTTGAGCTCCGCACATTTGTTTGCAAAACCTCTACAATTCCAATGGAGAATCCAAGGGTGTACCTTTGTATTGTGGTAGTTTGAGCCGTCCGGTTTCATATTTACTGTGGTGAGTGCTTGGCAGTGAGGTATTTGTCGAATTTCTCGCCGATGTAGTTAACCTTGGTGAGGATCTCAAATGCTAGAGATTCTAGTTGTTCTATTCGGCTCGTGTTGGTCTGGACGTTTGCAAATCCTTGCTCAACCCTTCGGCTCAGTGCCTCGAACCTTGCTTCCCAATCGATTTGCATTTTTGGTGTAATATTTGAAAGGAGTACCACTGTCATGTGGGCGTGTGTATATTGGACAAACGGGAAGGTGCGTCAACGATCGAGCACGTGAGCGTGCAGCAAACATAAGAGCCCTGACAGGGCCGGGGCATTTAGCTGCTCATTGTCGAGCATGCACGTGCGACGCCAAGCTCGAAATGGGAACCATCTTGGCTCACCACAAAGACCAGCTCCCCCGCGAAATACTTGAGGCCTTGGCCATAGAAGATAAAGAAGAAAACTGGGTTAGTTCACCATCTATCGCCCTACAGGCAAGCGAATAAAAATTCCTTCGGAAAACCAGTATCCGAGATGGCACAGAAAGATCAAGTAGGAAGAAAATGAAGACAAAAATATAGGAGCAACAATATTAAATGATGGAATAAGTTCCGAGAAGGTAGCCACAACGCCAGTAGACAAAGAGGAAAACGAAGGATCAGTATTAAATAGTTGGTAGTCCAGCGATCACCTGTCTTCACTCCTTTTCTTCCTACTTTCGTAGTTCAGCTGGTTTAACCGTTATAATATGTACCACCAATTCGCTCAGCTTCTACCCCCTGCAAGGAAAGACGCAGAGGAGAAAGCAGACGGGATGGTGGAGGGGAGAGGTTTTCTTCTCTCCTCTTCAGCATTCCGTCAGCTTTTTCCCCTTTTTCTTGCCCTATGTTCTTAGCCTCTCACTGACTAGTAATCTAGAGTTTGTGTGTGAATTTCGCTTTAAAATAATACACAACAATGAATTTCTTTCCGCAGGCAGCTCTTGGCAGGCATGTTCAGGTTCAAAATCCAGTTGGAGAAAACCTAAAAACAATAAAAATGAAAGCATCCTAACAGCGCAGTGAACAGCAGCGTCTGCAGTGCATTGTCCCAACAATGTACTAGAAATATCCTTGGTTGCCCTCCTGAGGACGTTCTGAGGATGCCCTAAGGCCGGACATAAGGACGTTTTTAGAATGTTTCCAGGATCATTTGAGCACATCCTCAGGACATCATAATGTCCTCGAAAGTTTGTCCTGAGGACATCCTGGGAATGTCCAAGTGTTGTGGGCTCCTGAGAAAAGAAGAATAAAGACGGGCTTTCATCTCCACAGTGGAATCTGGTGATCAAAGCTAGGCGATAAATAGGCGCAACAAACACGTAGTGTTCAATAAAAATCCGATCTTTATTTTTATTTTGCCCCGAGCCCATACATAGGTTGCACTGACGTAATTTGGTCCCTCCTTTCTGGTGGCCGAACTTCCTCGAGCGTAGCCTTTACTGTGCATATTGTACGAGCAGTGGACGAGCGTCGCGAGCGAGTGGAAACGAGTGAACACAGCTTCATTATAGTTCGTTTTAATTTATCTGCGAGCGAAGCCAAATCTAGAAGCGCGAGACCAGCGCTTTGTGCGTTTCTCCCCAGCTTGCGCGCTCGAGCAAAGCCTGCACGCATGGAGCTTCCGTGCTCGCGCTTCCAGCTTTTCCTTCGCTCGCACATAAGGTGAAACGAAGCATAACGGCAGGTTTTGGCCACCAGAAAGGAGGAAGGGTATGACGTCATGTGCAACCGATGTATACATTACATTTCACTGCCATCTTAAGCGTGAATGGGGGACTATAACGTCAATTTCGCTGCGTGTTCTCGCGCATATCGGTGGCTACTGGTTCATGGAAAGATCCCGCGCGACTTATCATGGACATTAAAATGTTTGGTTCGGTCTCCCTTTAACTCGCAGTCTAAATGTCTTTTCGCCGCGTCCCACGACGAAAAGAGGACCGGCGTAGGGTGGCTGGAACGATCGCCGGACGCTGTCGACGCGCAAAAAGACGTAGCCACTGTTGTGCAGGTCCTGGTGGAAGAGGGGAAGGCTTGCTCTGACGTGTCAGTGTAGATGTGTCGTTTACGACGCCGAACGGACGGGATACGTCCTCCACGTAAATCGATCCTGTCGTTATCGTGGGGCTGCCCTGGTTAGTAGTGGTAGGGCTGATTAATTCCCTCTGGAAAGCGCAGTTATGTGTCATAAACTAGATTCGACGCGGTACATCCGAGGTCTTCCTTTATCGCTCTGCGCATCCCCAGGAGGACGGTGGGTAGTGACGCTGCCCCTGTACCCTGTGTGGTGGGGCCATGTGCAAGGCGTTTAGATGACGACGAAAGCGCTTGACCAGACCATTAGCATGCGGATAGTAGGCTGTGGTTTCCAGGTGCGCGATTCCAAGAAGCCTGGTCAAGCTTCAGAATAGGGCCGACTCAAATTGTCGTCCGCGATCGGTGACGATTTCGACTGGAACTCCATGTGGATGGAAGCGCGGAGGCGAAAGTCTGCCCAGTGATGTCCTTGACGGGAACAGCCTCCGGCCAGCGTGTGAACCTGTCGATGACAGTTAGGAGGTACCGGTAGCCCTGGGATGGCGGCAGGGGTCCGACGAGGTCTACGGGGATAATGGCGAGGTGGGAGGCCGGGAGTGAAAATTTTGCCAGTGGCGTGATGGTTTGCCGGGACACCTTGCTCTGCTGACAGGCAAGGCATGCTCGTACCCACGCGCGGGCAAGACTGTTCATTACTGGTCAGACAAAGCGCTCCGCGAATATATATTGGGAGGCGCGGATACCCAGTTACGAAAGGCGGTGTAGATCATCGAAGATCTGACGCCGAGGGGGCAGGGAACCTAGGGCCGTTTGCACCCAGACGCAGGATCGACGTCGCAAACGATGTATGAGCCCAAGGCGAAGTATACGCCCTCACTATGAAGAGAGGAGGTCGGGGAAGAGGGAAGGTTGCAGAGTTCCTCGCCATTCTTCTGTAGTTGAAAGAGTTGTCCCAGGTAACAACTACAATGCTGAACTGCGCAGACACGGCTGAGGGCGTCGGCGGGGATGTTGAGGACGCCCTTGATATGCTGAATGTCGGTGCAAAATTTGGCAAGGAATGGCAAGTGTCGCGTCTCTCTAGGAAAGCATGTGGCCTTCAACGACTTGAAGACATAGGTCATTGGTTTGTGGTATGTAAAATTCACAAACGATCGTCCTTACAGAAAGAATCTAAAGTGCTTGACGGTGAGCTAAGCGGCCAGAAGTTAACTGCCGAAGGTTCTATACCGTTGTTCGTTTACAGTGATTGTTTCGGAGAGCCGAGCGGCAGCCACTGAATATTGATCCGTTGTTGCAGCACACCTCCTACGGCGTATCTAAACGCATCAACCATCAAGCTCGTGGAGTGTGCTCTGGGTGAACTAAGAGAGTAGTAGAAGCGAGACGCTTTATGATGATAATGAATGCATGATCAGTGGCGTCGGACCAGTCAATAGTTGCGTTTGCGGCCCTGGGTAGTTTGAAGGAGCGCTTTTAGGGGAGTAGGATAGCCACACAGCCTGGAATGAACCGCATGTATACTTGTTTCACCTTATGATGTACCACAGGAAAGGCTACAAGCACGAGCTCCTTGCTCTGGGGCACATCTCAGCGGCACAAGATCTCGTGACTTAAGAGCGGCTGCCAACGCTATGAGCTCGCGCTTCTAGCCTTCACTGCGGTACAACATAAGGTGAAACGAAGTATAGTAATTTACCAGACCCACAAAACGGCGGAGCTGGCGTAGTGATTGTGAACGTGGAAAGTCGGTGATCGCCTTTACCTTGTCGTGAAGTGGTCGGATGCCACTGCTGTCAAGCATGTGGCCAGGAACTGCAAGGACGGAACGCCGAACATACATTTCTCTGCGTTGACGATCAGGCCATGTTAGGCAAAGAGCTCGAAAACCAGGCGCAGGTGGCGTAGACATTTTTCCGGTGATGAGCTGGTGACTAGAACGTCATCGACATAGGCGAATAAGAAATCTATTCAGCTGAGAATGATGTCGATGAAACGCTGGAAGCGTTGTGCAGCGTTTCGCAAACCGAAAGAAATCCGGGTGAACTCGAAAAGTCCGAACGGTGTGATGATAGCGGTCTTTTAACATCTTCGGGAGCGACAGGGACCTGATGGTACGCTTGCTTTTAGGTCGAGCTTTGAGAATATGCTGCATCCACTCAAATTGGTGGTAAAGTCCTGAACGTTGCGGATGCGACAGTGGTTGGGGAGTGTGCTCATGCTCAAACTGCGATAGCCGCTGCAGGGTCATCAGGCGCTTGTGTTCTTCGGGACTGGGTGGAGGAAAGAGAACAAACTACTTCAGGATGGGCGAGCAATGCCGATCTCTAACATCTGTTAAACTCTTGCTGACAGACGCGAAGTATTTAGGGAGCGAGCCGACGGGCCCTTGCGTGTGTGGGATGACAGCTGGTGATGATGAGGTAGACTACATCATGCTTGACCGGTTTGTTTCAGTTGGGAGCTGCCGTTAGCGATGGGACTTCGCTCAGCAATGCCCGTAAGGCGACTGTAGGATTTGGCGAAGTGTGACGGCGAGAGGAAGAAGTGTGGACGTTTGGGCGGTGACGAAAAGGCCTGTGGAGAAGTCGTGCATGCATGGATATTCTTTCGAGCTCTGTCAACTAGGAGGAGAAGTGAGACAGAAAATCCGCGCCTAGTATAGCGTGACTGACGTTGGCTATTAGAAAGGTTCAATGAAACGTCCCTTGCAAGCCGAGGTTGATCAGGACGGACCTCTTCCTGCAAACGGGGATGCTAGAGGTGTTGACTGCTTGCAGTAGGAAGATAGGACTCATTGTGCGGTTATGGGAATTAGCCGGTATCACACTCACTTCAGCTCCTGTGTCACTCAGAAACTTCAGTCCACTGGTAGCGTCCGTGATGTAGAACAGGTGACCTTGTTGTACTGTGTAAGAGCAGGTCGTCACTAGCTCTCCCGCGTCCCGTTTTCCCGCCAGCTGCAAGGTCTGGTGCAGCGTTCTGCAGCAACTTCAAAGAGCTGGTGATACCAGCAGTGCTGTTGCTCTTGCCGCGGTTGGTTAGGTCTATGCCGGCGGATTGCGTGTGGCGAGGAAGGACGACGGCGGGAGCTTCTCGACTGAGAGGATATCCAAGGGAGGAGCGGTCGAGAAAGGCGCACGGTTCTTTGGAAGAGTTATTGTATATTGCCGCGAGCGCACCTGACCTAGCAGGCAGCGCGCTCATGGCCTCAACGGTTATATCGCGCTTGCCTTCCACGCAGAAAGCCAAGGTTCGATTCCTAGCCGCAGGGTACAGATTTTCGTTGACTCTGTAGTGAGATGTTCTGGTAAATGTTTGAACCGTGATGCTGATTAGAGGTTAGAAAGTTCAATGCGCGAACCTTCAACGTCGACCGTTTCAGAAGCTTACGCGTGTACAGACGGGGCTCCGTGTGGCAAGCAGGAGTCAGTCTCGCCCCAGCGTTCGATCCTGCTGTTACGCCAACTTCGACGCCCGCGACACTCTGTTGTTATCTTCAGTTTTCTTTGTTTTGGGCACAAATTGTGCCCAAAACCCCAATAAACGTTTCAGTTTCCTCAGTTATTTCTTGTTCGTCACCTCGTCATTCGTGACAATATCTTGCATGTCCTGTCGCAGTGCTGTGATTTCAACGCGAGCAGCCGCGGGTGCTGCCGTTGCGCGAGCCGCTGAAGCAGTGTTGTACGGAGCGGCGTTCCAAGCGAACGGCGTTCCTGGAACGCGTTCCTTTTAGGAGGAACGAAGGAACGCCGCCGTTCCATTTTACATCGCTGGAACTGGAACGGGAACGCGTTACATTTTTACTGGAACGGAAAGAGTAACGGCGTTCCTTTTCTTCGTCCAGTGGGGTAATTTTTATTTTATTTATAACAGGGAAATTTTGAAAGTACAAAAACAATATCTTTACGAAGTGCAGGATCTCGTTAACTTTTTGGCTACTAATCTTATGGATTATTTTTTGTGGTCCTCCCTTGCTAACAGTTTCGGGTGCAGGAGAGCTGGTGGACATTGATTCTTTATTGAGTGCCCGAAACTGCGGTACAAAAAGCCACACTTTTAGTCGTAGGAACAGACAAAGAACGAGGGTCGTTTCAAACTCAGCTACTTTTTTGGTTCCACGAATCCTCATACACCCAGAAATCTAAGGCCAACTACAGCCATTTTTAAACTTCCATAACGAGACCTACAGTTACAACAAAATCACAGGTTGCCAGACATCGAACGCATCCTTGCATCCCGAGACATTGGCCACTTAAAAGATACGCAAAAAATAACATTTATTCCTTCTCTTGTCGCCCACCTTCGAACTGAACAACAAATTCAACCTTCACAAAGAAGTATTTGTAGTTTTCAAGGCTGACCTTCGAAAACCCCTACCTCCTCCTTCACTTGCTCGTCTTGCGGACAGCAACATCGAGAAGCAAGTGTTGTTAAGTTCGAGCAGGGAACTTCAGTAAATTGAAACGTGTGAGGCAATTGTAAAACGCTCGTGCAATGTGGGTAAAAGTACATTCGGCTCGTCTGTATCGCCCACCACAAACATGAATATGGTTAAAAGCTGAAATTTTTAACTTGAATATATCAACAAATAAAACCCTGCTTCCGCTTGTTTTCTTCTTCTGGTGCCCTTTCATCATGACATACAAACCGGTATGTTGCGTATTGACAAGACAGATAGAAAAAGGAAAAAAAAATCTCTGCTTGATTTAACTAAATATGGTAATTAGCAATATATAAACTTAACGTATATGTAACGATACGTTCCATTTTTTACTGTAACGGGAACGAGTTCCTTTTTCACAGATGGAACTTGTAACGGGAACGCGTTCCAAAAATCACAAGGAACGAGGAACGAGCTTTCGTTCCTTTTTTTGAGGAACGTGTACAACACTGCGCTGAAGTGACGGGCTAGGAGCTCTGAAGCAACGAGACGGCAGAAGTTATCGGGAGCTGCTTGGCAGCCTCCATAATCTTATCGGCGTCAGCCGACAAGGAAGGTAGGGACAAATCGGATGCCGTGACCAGGATCATCTACACCAATGACGGAAGGTGCTGCAAGAACAGCTCTTTCAGGAACTGGTTGTCGAACGTCGCGGCACGGTCGCCGAGAAGCAACTGCGTCTGTCGGAGAAGCTGCAATGGGCGACGGTCGCCCAGTTCCTCCGCTGACACGAGCTGTTGCAGACGCTCGCGTTCTAAAACATGATGCGTTCTAAGATGGCAGCCTTGAGCGTATCGTACGAGTTCGCCGCAGGTGGTCGTGAGAGGATGTCGTAGATCCCAGCGCGACTTCGCAGGACAGCGGAGCCTGGACGTGGATGAACAGCGCCTCTTGAAAAGTTATGTTGGCCAGTCGGAAGTTACCCTCGCCTTGAAGAAACCAGACTTCTGGGTGCTGCACCCAGAATGGAGGCAGACGAACCGCGTAGGTGCCGACGCCGGGCCGAAAGCTGCGAGGGACCCAGCATTTGTATCGGGAACGTTGTGCCAATGAGTGCTGAGTCGTCCGGGTCAACCAATGTGGGGAGACAGGCAAAAGGCGGCTGTCTCTATTGAATTCCGAGATGGAACTGGTCGAGCTTTTTAATATCATGCGATCTTATTGCTCCATGAGTGGCTCGCCACATCCGTATTTGCTGGTATCACCGGATATTCAGAGACCACCCCTGCAGCTGTGTTTCCCCCTGCTCAGCATCGGGAAATACATCGACAGACTACTACATGTTATTCCGCTCATTTTAATCCAACTAGCGGTTAATATAATCAAAGTGGCATTCAATTTAATCCAAGCGCCATTCAATTTACTCCCAGCGCTACCCGATTTATTCCCGGAGTCGGTCAATTTAATCCACAGGATATTCATAAATGCTGTACACGTTCCTCAAAAAAAAAAAAAAAAGGAACGACAGGTTGTTCCTGGTTCCTTTTGATTTTAGAAAGCGTTCCCGTTACAAGTTTTTACGTAAAAAGGGAACCCGTTCCGGTTTTCCTACGCTTTCCGTTCCCTGCACTTCCTGTTTCTGGACCACGGCCGGTTCCAGAGCCTGACGGTACACCTGCAGTTTCGTTTGCACCTCTGGCTAGAAGCACCCCTATGGTGAACCGTCCTGGTACACCCACATCGATGCCTCCATTAGAAGACACCAGTCTTATACCCCTGTCAGACGGGCTAGTTTAGTGTCACTACAAGCGAGTGCACTTCGCCCTTAGTGTCATTTCTGCAGTGTGCCACACGGCTCCTTCCCGGGGAACACACTTGGCTTGGAGTGAGTTTGACGAACTCACTTCGCTCGATCGAATGCGTGGCATCAATAGGAGTGTTTCAACAGTAAAACATAACAACACAAAAACCAAAAGGGTGGCGTTAGTTTTATTATATAAAGAAAAAGAAATTCGTGAAAGAGACGACATATAGAAGAGTGGCCTTGCAAAAAAATAGTGGGGTGGACTTGGAGTTTAGGCTGATCTGAATCAAGATTAGCGCAGCGGTGAATTGATAAAAGACGACGCCGAAGTCAGTCATTTATGGCTATCTCGGTTAGCAGAGAATGATAGAGCCTACTTTTGTTTCAGCATGTAACTATTCGAGACAACACGATAATTATGATCAGATCAGGCAGTGTCAGGGCCTCCACGCAGACTTCCGTGGAACGAAGAGGAACGCCAAAGTTGGATATGCTTCGTTCTTTATCTTGGCTTGCGATGATCGATCAGAATCATCCAATTGGCGTAAAAATCGTTCATTGATGTAACGTTGTTTTAGAGCACAGCTCTTAGGCACCTGTTTCTAGTTGAGCGGCGTCGGCGTAACAGCGCGTTGCATTAAGGGCTGTTTCCCAAACTGACGTCACACGTGACGTCACGTGTGACATCCCGACGGTAAAATTTTCCCGCTACTTTTTTGCGGTAAAAGTCTTTGCTAAGTTTGGCGTAAAATGTTTTCGCTAAATTTAGAGGAAACATTTTACCCGTGTGAAGTCAGGTGACGTCACACTTAAAATTTCAGATGACATGTCATATGACGTGGCACGTCTATTCAGCGGGAAAATTTCCCGGCTAAATTTAGCGCGAAATTTAGCGCATTTTTTACGCTAAGTGGGATGGGAACAGGAGAGGAGTGATGGGAGGGTACGGAGGGGGAACAGCTGGCATGCCCTCCTCTTCGTACCCTTCCTCCCTCCTCCTCAAGAGGTGCGCTCCAATTCGGCGTTGCAGAGAATTGTAAAGTCTGATTTTTTAACGTGTCTTTATTAAGGGGTATCGGTGGCCGAGTGGGCTAGCGCCCACCAGATCGGAGCACGTGGAGAGAAAGCTCGCGCTGGAGAACCCAGTGATCCTGAGCTCAATCCCCAGCCCTGCCCGAAGAACACACCTCCATTGAAGTGAGTTCGAGAGCACACTACGCTCACTCCGGTAGACCGAGTGTGTAATCTCGATAGCAGGGTTCAAGGAGTAAATAATAGATGAAATTAACGCTGCGTAAAATTAGTATTGTTTTAATAGAAGTAATATAGATGCGCACTTTTTTCTGTTGGCAGGAAAGTAGGGCATTGCAGAAAAATAAGCGGCTAATATAGTTTCCAGCCTTGGCCCCTGCGCGACGGCCAGCGACGGCCAGGAGGAACTTGCGAGACTCCACCAGGAATCTGAAAGTGGCAGGAGAGACGCGAAGGGCTTGCTTGAAATGGAACTCGCCCAAATGGGCAAGGTGTTCTCGAAGCACCGTTCGTTCCTCTGGAAAGTCCACCGTTCTCGACTTATCACGGGGAGGTTGTCGGTCATGAGAGCGGCTATGGGTGAAGGCACTGGCCTGCAGCTGCTGATCGATGTCACTTGAAATTCTTGCCTGTGCGTCGGCATCCAGTTCCAGCTGCCTCTCATCTGAAAGGCGTTGGGCTCTCACGAAGAAATGTGCCCTAACCACGCGCTTCCACTGTCCAACATCGCGGATATCATCCTCCAGCTCGTCCTCCACACACTCCGCGATGTTCCGTTGTGGCGAGTGGCGAGTGGCCGAGTGGGCTCG